>JASTWP010000350.1:0-168574 GCA_030770255.1 Temnothorax ravouxi | reverse complement strand
TCATCGGCAACCTGGGACACCTAGACATCGCATTCAACGTATTATTACACTTGGACACCGAAAACTACGGAGCTCACTATCTGGACATCGTCATCGGCAACCTGGGACACGTGGACATCGAATTTAAAGTATTAATACACGTGAACACCGAAAACTACGGAGCGCACTATTTAGACATCGTCATCGGCAACCTGGGACACCTAGACATCGCATTCAACGTATTATTACACTTGGACACCGAAAACTACGGAGCTCACTATCTAGACATCGTCATCGGCAATCTGGGACACCTAGACATTGCATTCAACGTACGATTACACCTGGACATCGAAAACTATGAAGCGCACTATCTGGATCCCGTCATCGGCAACCTGGGACACGTGGACATCGAATTCAAGGTATTAATACACATAGACACCGAAAACTACGGAGCGCACTATGTGGACCTCGTCATCGGCAACTTGGGACACCTAGACATCGAATTCAACGTACGATTACACCTGGACACCGAAAACTATGAAGCGCACTATCTGGACATCGTCATCGGCAACCTGGGACACCTAGACATCGAATTCAACGTACGATTACACCTGGACACCGAAAACTATGAAGCGCACTATCTGGATCCCGTCATCGGCAACCTGGGACACCTAGACATCGCATTCAACGTACGATTACACCTGGACACCGAAAACTATGAAGCGCACTATCTGGATCCCCCCAGACAGCACACAATATCCTATGAATGTCCATTTCATGTCCGAAATGCCCATGAACGTTATATGAATATATATGAATATATATAGCATATTGGTGTTATTGGGGCCGTCATCGGCAACCTGGGACACCTAGACATCGCATTCAACGTATTATTACACTTGGACACCAAAAACTACGGAGCTCACTATCTGGACATCGTCATCGGCAACCTGGGACACGTGGACATCGAATTTAAGGTATTAATACACGTGAACACCGAAAACTACGGAGCGCACTATTTAGACATCGTCATCGGCAACCTGGGACACGTGGACATCGAATTCAAGGTATTAATATACGTAGACACCGAAAACTACGGAGCGCACTATGTGGACCTCGTCATCGGCAACCTGGAACACGTAGACATCGAATTCAACGTATTATTACACATGGACACCGAAAACTACGGAGCTCACTATCTAGACATCGTCATCGGCAACCTGGGACACCTAGACATCGCATTCAACGTACGATTACACCTGGACATCGAAAACTATGAAGCGCACTATCTGGATCCCGTCATCGGCAACCTGGGACACGTGGACATCGAATTCAAGGTATTAATACACGTAGACACCGAAAACTACGGAGCGCACTATGTGGACCTCGTCATCGGCAACCTGGGACACCTAGACATCGAATTCAACGTACGATTACACCTGGACACCGAAAACTATGAAGCGCACTATCTGAATCTCGTCATCGGCAACATGGGACACGTGGACATCGAATTCAAGGTATTAATACACGTAGACACCGAAAACTACGGAGCGCACTATGTGAACCTCGTCATTGGCAACCTGGAACACGTAGACATCGAATTCAACGTATTATTACACATGGACACCGAAAACTACGAAGCGCACTATGTGGACCTCGTCATCGGCAACCTGGGACACCTAGAAATCGAATTCAAGGTATTAATACACGTAGACACCGAAAACTACGGAGCTCACTATCTAGACATCGTCATCGGCAACCTGGGACACCTAGACGTCGCATTCAACGTATTATTACACCTGGACACCGAAAACTACGGAGCTCACTATCTAGACATCGTCATCGGCAACCTGGGACACGTGGGCATCGAATTTAAGGTATTAATACACGTGAACACCGAAAACTACGGAGCGCACTATTTAGACATCGTCATCGGCAACCTGGGACACGTGGACATCGAATTCAAGGTATTAATATACGTAGACACCGAAAACTACGGAGCGCACTATGTGGACCTCGTCATCGGCAACCTGGAACACGTAGACATCGAATTCCACGTATTATTACACATGGACACCGAAAACTACGAAGCGCACTATGTGGACCTCGTCATCGGCAACCTGGGACACCTAGAAATCGAATTCAAGGTATTAATACACGTAGACACCGAAAACTACGGAGCTCACTATCTAGACATTGTCATCGGCAACCTGGGACACCTAGACGTCGCATTCAACGTACGATTACACCTGGACACCGAAAACTATGAAGCGCACTATCTGGATCCCGTCGTCGGCAACCTGGAACACGTGGACATCGAATTCAAGGTATTAATACACGTAGACACCGTAAACTACGGAGCGCACTATGTGGACCTCGTCATCGGCAACCTGGAACACGTAGACATCGAATTCAACGTATTATTACACCTGGACACCGAAAACTATGAAGCGCACTATCTGTATCTCGTCATCGGCAACCTGGGATACCTAAACATCGAATTCAAGCTTGATTCATAAGAATTAATATGTATTATATATATACTTAATTTAACTAAATAGAAATCTTTCTTCTGACCGATAAGTTTATCGACCTTTAATAATTTACCTACTAGATCGTTCGAAATACGCGCGCGATATCGAAACTGGCGATACCTGCGCCGCCAGTGTCGAAAAAGTGAAAGGGACATTTTCTCTGATCACTTGATATGGCATGAGAGACGGTCGACGTGGAAGAAGAAGTCGTATCTTAAAAATAAATTTTCCCATTTGGACTTTGCGTCGCAATATCTCCGCTCGTAGGGCACGTAGCGGAATATTATGAGAGAAACCCCCCCCTAATTGGACCCCAAGCTATCGATCAAGCCTACTTAGAACTTGATCCGTTCACTCGTTAATCGAGATCTCAACATCTCGGGTACTCGCAACCCGTCGCGTCGCGTAAAAGAGTCACGGTGCGGTCTCGCTCCGCGTGTACTTGGCGCGAGACACTACCGTGTCTCTTGATGAAACATCTAAAAACTCGATAATAAATCACCATAAATTTAGATCCATTAGAGTTGACGGGACTAACTTCTAATATTGGGATTATTATGATAAACATTTAGAAGTAAACTAATAAATTATTTTGCATTCTATTCTATTTACATTGAGATAATAAAACGATTATAGTATAAATTATTTCTTTTTTTTTAACAAAAACCAGCCATGTTTGCAACAGCCTCAATACTACACACAGTACTTATGTTAGTAAAAAATGTTAAAAATTAAACTAAGAAAAATTTAACTTTCGTAAAAGTATATTTATAAAATTTCTGTAACGAAAACTTCAAGAAATTCGACAATAATTTGACATTTTTTTCATATGGTAAAAATTAAAATTCTCTACAATATTACTACGAAACGAAAAATCTTTAAACCTTTTCAAATAGCATTGCAAAAAATTATCAAAACAATTGTATAAAAGAGTTACTTTTTCGAATCAATATTGGCAACGCTGACTGGGAAAATGTACCTATTCTTATAATTATTATGTAGATTATTGAACTGTCTGTTTGCAGCAAGAGCATTATTTCAACATTTCTGCCAAAAACTGGACAATAGAAAAGGAGAAACCCTATTTATCAAACAACGTTGAAATGACATTTTCTGGTGCTAAAACCTCAAGATTATCACTCACCTTGCATTATTTTAATAATACGTAGGCCTTCAATGCAAAAGTTTTCCTTCCGTCCTTTCCATGAACACAACTCTGCGCAGGAATTTGTAAAGACCTTTGTGCAAGTTCTTTGGATGTCGTCACGCGCTGTGTGACCTCCGATTTTCCGTACAAACGTATTCTGCAATAAAAAGATTATTACTATACTTGCAACAGTTTCAACAAAAATTGATCTCTCTTCGTGGGGTATTTGAAGAATTTACTTACAAATTGTTCTTTCACATCTGAATTTTCATGAATTTTTTTCTCGAAAGCTTCAATCTCCGCGATTGACTTTAATGGCAGAAGAGGCGTTACGAGGTTAATATTTCCTGAAGGCATAGGTCTTCCACGGTCGACTTTCTGATGAAGCTCTTGTAGTTGTACTTGAATCGACGCAAGCATCCGAATAATTATTATTCTTGAATATTCTACATCAGAATAAATGATAGAGAATATCTCGAAAGTATTTAAATGTTCCTTTTGTAAATGTCCAATAAGCCCAATAGGCTTACCTTCCGAACTACAGTCCGTCGCTTCTATGCCATCAAGAGCCTTTCTGGCAAGTGTTGCAACTTCAGAAAAATGTTTTTTCTTGCCGGTTGTTGGCGTCGCAACCGGAGTCAGAATCCCCGGAATGTACGAGTCATCCACGTCTGCCGTTTCCTTGTCTATGTTGCATTGGTCTTGTATAGCACAGCACAAGACATCATCATTCAATTTTTGATAACCTAATATCAACAATATACAGGGTGTTCCTTAAAGACCACGCACTAACTACATAGCGTTATTCCTTAGCAAAAATTGAGTCGAAAAGTCCCGAACCATTTCTTTCCATAATACTTTACCAAGCTGTAATTATTGAGTAAAGTCAATCCAATCAGCGCCGACCTTTAGCCGGGCGCACGTCAGTGAGCCACGCGCCTGGTAGTGTGCGTGAGCGCTCCGCCGCTACGTTCAACGCTACGCGGCGGCGGCGCGCGGCCCGGCCGCGGCGGTGTTTTGTCTTCGCGCGCGTCGCGTGGAATATTCTTATACTTACGCATTGTAATAATAAAAATAATTCTTTCTTGCACTAAGAATTACATGTTAGAAGGTACTTCTGTCAGAAGTACCTTCTTACAGAAAATTTCGATGAACTCTCGCCAAGACATAAACCATCTTCAACACACGAAGATTTAAACAAATACGAAAAAAAAAACTATTTTACAAAAATTATTTTCTAAACAACCCGTTTCGTTAGATATCTCTGCGTTAATTGAAATTAAATTTTGAAACATAGCACTTATTCAATCTTTTTACGAGATTCACCTAGTTACTGAGAAGTAATAAACTTTTATAAGAGAACTAACAATTAGATATTTAAATAATCTTATGCTTAAAAGAAAATACGTAAAGCGTATTAAAAAATAAAGAAAGATTTCTTCCTTTATGAGAAAACGATTTATCTTAAGTCAAGAATAACGCTTTTCATAGATGTACAATTTGAAACTTAAGGTAAATGAGAGCAAAACGCCGATTTTATAGCAAATAATAAGTCGCTCATTTGCTGCAACAATGACAAAACTCAAAAATCGCTCTTTTTGAGTTATTCGTACAGGGAAAAAACACAGTTAAAACACAGTTAAATCACAGTTAAATCGGTTTCACGAACTCACCCGAGAGAATAGTTGTGTCGCTATTGTGCCAAATCATTTAGTGAATTATGTAGGTTGCAATACTGTCTTATCTCAGTCGTCATCTCAGTCTCAATTTCAGTTGTCATTTTTTCGTGTAGTGAGAACATCGTAAAAGTTGCAAAAAGAGTAACTTGCCAATACGGCATTTTAAAATTCTCATAGAAAGTTATAACAACTCAAAACTTTAAAACGTGTCTTCTGAAAAATTACAATTTTTTAGTTATGTCACTGTTGCAGCAAATGGGCGAATAAATAATAACACATTTAATATTTAATAATTTAAAACAAATTACAATTCAAATGTATCGTATTTTGGTCTTAGTTTAGCCTTTTTTTAGTATAATATTTCGCAATTATCTTAAGTCTAATCGTCAACAACGCATAAATAAAAATAAAATGTAGTCATATTCGTAAAACATAGGTCGGCAGTGTAGTTATTAGAAAAGGTTGAACATAAAGCAAAGCACGTGACTAACTGCTGCCTTTTAAATAAAATGAGATTACAAAGTTAGCTGCAATTCGTATAAGTTTTTTTCATAAAGATGTAAAATTCACTTACCAGACGGTCAATCTCGTAATAATCTACCGTGTCTGGTTTCAGTAACGAAACAATGAGATTGACTGTCTGGTAAGTGAATTTTAAAACTTATACAAATTGCAACTAATTTTGTAATCTCATTTGATTTAAAAGGCAGTAGTTAGTCACGTAATTTATTTTATGTTCAACCTTTTCTAACAACTACACCATCGACCTATGTTTTACGAATATGACTACATTTCATGCGTTGTTGACGATTAGATTTAAGATAATTGCGAAATATTACACTGAAGAAGATCTAAACTAATTGTAAGATCGAAACATTTGTATTGTATTTTGTTTTAAGTTATTAAATGTGTTATTATTTATTATTTGCTATAAGATCGACGTTTTGCTCTCATCTGTCAAGTTTCAAAAAAATTTATTCTTTTTGTACACGATTGAATATGAGGGAATGAAAATTTTCCGTTTAATGTTTCACAAATTAGGAGAAGGTAGAGAAGAAATGTTTTTTTATTTTTGCGAATGAGAACTTTCCTGACGTTTTGAAATATTAGTAGTCCTGAAAAGGACTGTCTTGCAGTGAACTGCTAGCTCTGAAAAGAGCCGCTATTTAGTCCTGAAAAGAACTGTTATGAGTTAGCCCTAAAAAGGACTGTTTTTTTAGTCCTAAAAAGGACTTGTTAAATGAGGTTCTCAAAATGAGCCCCGTGAGCCTCGATGCATGCTTCCGCACGACGAATTAAATTTTCTCGTACGCGTCGAAGCATCGGTCCATCGACAGTTTGGACAGCTACTTGCATTCTTGCGATGATTTCTTCGGGTGAAGCGGGCTCTGTTGCGTATACAATTTTCTTCAAATGACTCCAAAGAAAAAAATCCAACGGTGTTAGATCGGGTGAACTGTTAACAATCAATATGAAAAATATTGAACCATTTTCTTCCACAGCCTTCTTTCTCTCTTATCTTTCTAAATTAACACCTTCTCATACCGTGCAGGCCATCTGATTGGTCCATATTGAGCTATCCAACGACCGGGAAAACGTTCGTTTAAGAAATTGGTAACAGCTCGGTACGCATGCGGTGGTGCCCCGTCTTGCTGGAAAAACATAACTCTTCTTTGCAGGAGAGGAATCTCTTCCAGAAGATTTGGTAACTGTTGCATTATAAAATCCGCGTAACTTCTTCCCTATAAAAGAAACATCTTTAGTACTTATCGATACACGTTGCAAATAGATCAGGAGATTTTTAAAATTTTTACCGTTAAAATATCTGGTAGAAGAGTAGGACCGATAACTCTATCACCCAAGATGCCTGCCCAGTAGTTTAGCTTCCATCTATGTTGAAAGCTACGCACGCGGGTTACGCATGGGTTAATAACGTCATAATAATGCTCATTATGACAGTTAAACATACCCGTGCGGGTAAATAGTGATTCGTCAGTCCACATAATATTTGCCAGAAAATTTTCGTCGGCTTCATTATTACGTAGAAGCCAACGACAGAAATTTTCCCTAGCACGGTGATCTCTCACATGTAACTCTTGTACTTTTGTACGATGAAACGGGTGTAACAATTCTCTTTTCAATACCCTATGAACAGTTACATGACCAACATTTAATTCGCGACCTATTATACGTGTGCTAGTCGCAGGATCCTCCTCAACCATATCTAAAATATTCTCTTCCGTTTCGAGCCTTATCTCACGATTACGACCAACGTCCACGAGTTTCGGCATCAAACAATCACTATGCCGAATTCTCTGGTCTAATCGTTCGAAAGTTCCTCGATCGGGATGCACGCGATTTGGATACTGTTCTGCATACAATCTTGCCGCGCGCGCACTTGAACACCGTGCCTCACCGTAAATTAAATACACATCGGCGTATTCGTTGTTACTATACCGATACATTTTTCTTTCGCACAAAATAATTTGCATGCGAGACGCTTAAATAATGCCACGAAAAAATGGTGTTACAATAAATCGAGTTACATTTGTTTTATATCGTGTGCAAAAAAAAAAATGTATCAGTATAGCTTGGGGTTGACTTGGGGGGGGAGGTACCTCTTATAATATTTTCCGCTATTTAATTTACGGTGAGGCACGGTGTTCAAGTGCGCGCGCGGCAAGATTGTATGCAGAACAGTATCCAAATCGCGTGCATCCCGATCGAGGAACTTTCGAACGATTAGACCAGAGAATTCGGCATAGTGATTGTTTGATGCCGAAACTCGTGGACGTTGGTCGTAATCGTGAGATAAGGCTCGAAACGGAAGAGAATATTTTAGATATGGTTGAAGAGGATCCTGCGACTAGCACACGTATAATAGGTCGCGAATTAAATGTTGGTCATGTAACTGTTCATAGGGTATTGAAAAGAGAATTGTTACACCCGTTTCATCGTACAAAAGTACAAGAGTTACATGTGAGAGATCACCGTGCTAGGGAAAATTTCTGTCGTTGGCTTCTACGTAATAATGAAGCCGACGAAAATTTTCTGGCAAATATTATGTGGACTGACGAATCACTATTTACCCGCACGGGTATGTTTAACTGTCATAATGAGCATTATTATGACGTTATTAACCCATGCGTAACCCGCGTGCGTAGCTTTCAACATAGATGGAAGCTAAACTACTGGGCAGGCATCTTGGGTGATAGAGTTATCGGTCCTACTCTTCTACCAGATATTTTAACGGTAAAAATTTTAAAAATCTCCTGATCTATTTGCAACGTGTATCGATAAGTACTAAAGATGTTTCTTTTATAGGGAAGAAGTTACGCGGATTTTATAATGCAACAGTTACCAAATCTTCTGGAAGAGATTCCTCTCCTGCAAAGAAGAGTTATGTTTTTCCAGCAAGACGGGGCACCACCGCATGCGTACCGAGCTGTTACCAATTTCTTAAACGAACGTTTTCCCGGTCGTTGGATAGCTCAATATGGACCAATCAGATGGCCTGCACGGTATGAGAAGGTGTTAATTTAGAAAGATAAGAGAGAAAGAAGGCTGTGGAAGAAAATGGTTCAATATTTTTCATATTGATTGTTAACAGTTCACCCGATCTAACACCGTTGGATTTTTTTCTTTGGAGTCATTTGAAGAAAATTGTATACGCAACAGAGCCCGCTTCACCCGAAGAAATCATCGCAAGAATGCAAGTAGCTGTCCAAACTGTCGATGGACCGATGCTTCGACGCGTACGAGAAAATTTAATTCGTCGTGCGGAAGCATGCATCGAGGCTCACGGGGCTCATTTTGAGAACCTCATTTAACAAGTCCTTTTTAGGACTAAAAAAACAGTCCTTTTTAGGGCTAACTCATAACAGTTCTTTTCAGGACTAAATAGCGGCTCTTTTCAGAGCTAGCAGTTCACTGCAAGACAGTCCTTTTCAGGACTACTAATATTTCAAAACGTCAGGAAAGTTCTCATTCGCAAAAATAAAAAAACATTTCTTCTCTACCTTCTCCTAATTTGTGAAACATTAAACGGAAAATTTTCATTCCCTCATATTCAATCGTGTACAAAAAGAATAAATTTTTTTGAAACTTGACAGATGAGAGCAAAACGTCGATCTTATAGCAAATAATAAATAATAACACATTTAATAACTTAAAACAAAATACAATACAAATGTTTCGATCTTACAATTAGTTTAGATCTTCTTCAGTGTAATATTTCGCAATTATCTTAAATCTAATCGTCAACAACGCATGAAATGTAGTCATATTCGTAAAACATAGGTCGATGGTGTAGTTGTTAGAAAAGGTTGAACATAAAATAAATTACGTGACTAACTACTGCCTTTTAAATCAAATGAGATTACAAAATTAGTTGCAATTTGTATAAGTTTTAAAATTCACTTACCAGACAGTCAATCTCATTGTTTCGTTACTGAAACCAGACACGGTAGATTATTACGAGATTGACCGTCTGGTAAGTGAATTTTACATCTTTATGAAAAAAACTTATACGAATTGCAGCTAACTTTGTAATCTCATTTTATTTAAAAGGCAGCAGTTAGTCACGTGCTTTGCTTTATGTTCAACCTTTTCTAATAACTACACTGCCGACCTATGTTTTACGAATATGACTACATTTTATTTTTATTTATGCGTTGTTGACGATTAGACTTAAGATAATTGCGAAATATTATACTAAAAAAAGGCTAAACTAAGACCAAAATACGATACATTTGAATTGTAATTTGTTTTAAATTATTAAATATTAAATGTGTTATTATTTATTCGCCCATTTGCTGCAACAGTGACATAACTAAAAAATTGTAATTTTTCAGAAGACACGTTTTAAAGTTTTGAGTTGTTATAACTTTCTATGAGAATTTTAAAATGCCGTATTGGCAAGTTACTCTTTTTGCAACTTTTACGATGTTCTCACTACACGAAAAAATGACAACTGAAATTGAGACTGAGATGACGACTGAGATAAGACAGTATTGCAACCTACATAATTCACTAAATGATTTGGCACAATAGCGACACAACTATTCTCTCGGGTGAGTTCGTGAAACCGATTTAACTGTGATTTAACTGTGTTTTAACTGTGTTTTTTCCCTGTACGAATAACTCAAAAAGAGCGATTTTTGAGTTTTGTCATTGTTGCAGCAAATGAGCGACTTATTATTTGCTATAAAATCGGCGTTTTGCTCTCATTTACCTTAAGTTTCAAATTGTACATCTATGAAAAGCGTTATTCTTGACTTAAGATAAATCGTTTTCTCATAAAGGAAGAAATCTTTCTTTATTTTTTAATACGCTTTACGTATTTTCTTTTAAGCATAAGATTATTTAAATATCTAATTGTTAGTTCTCTTATAAAAGTTTATTACTTCTCAGTAACTAGGTGAATCTCGTAAAAAGATTGAATAAGTGCTATGTTTCAAAATTTAATTTCAATTAACGCAGAGATATCTAACGAAACGGGTTGTTTAGAAAATAATTTTTGTAAAATAGTTTTTTTTTTCGTATTTGTTTAAATCTTCGTGTGTTGAAGATGGTTTATGTCTTGGCGAGAGTTCATCGAAATTTTCTGTAAGAAGGTACTTCTGACAGAAGTATCTTCTAACATGTAATTCTTAGTGCAAGAAAGAATTATTTTTATTATTACAATGCGTAAGTATAAGAATATTCCACGCGACGCGCGCGAAGACAAAACACCGCCGCGGCCGGGCCGCGCGCCGCCGCCGCGTAGCGTTGAACGTAGCGGCGGAGCGCTCACGCACACTACCAGGCGCGTGGCTCACTGACGTGCGCCCGGCTAAAGGTCGGCGCTGATTGGATTGACTTTACTCAATAATTACAGCTTGGTAAAGTATTATGGAAAGAAATGGTTCGGGACTTTTCGACTCAATTTTTGCTAAGGAATAACGCTATGTAGTTAGTGCGTGGTCTTTAAGGAACACCCTGTATATAATTCAATACAATTTTATTAGTATAACATTATATTTTTTAAATAAAAATTATTTTGTGACTCGTAAAAATTAGATTTTTTGTACAATGCATACATTTCATATGATTTTTATGCTTTTCGTCTGACTCGATTCTCTTAATTTTTTCTACTTTTCGGAAAAAGTTAATAAAAATTTGAATTTAAATGGACAATATTTATAATTAACATTGTAATTACTTACGACCTGAAACTGAAGTACCGTTGTTCTCACAGCTTAAAACAGTGTTATCCGTTTCACATGCTTGATCTGTCTCTTTGGGTCGCACTACCCTTGTGATGTCGTGCGACTTTGTGACCTGTTTTAATTTTGTTGCATTTACGACATCGTGCGAGTAATTTGATGTGTCAACAGAGCTGTTTGGAATCTGTGGCAGGTCTACTAATATGTTTCGACCTGCAAATCCAGATTTGATTTTCGATGATGTTTCATTGGCACTTGTGCGTGTGTGTGTGTGTGTGTGTGTGTTTGTGTGTGTAAACGTGATATTGTAAGACCATCACTGAGATTTCTACACAAAAATTTACAAACAGCCTCATCTTAAATAGCTCACGATGGAATGCGCAAGAGATAATACGTAAGGATTTGAAATTCATAGATATTTCAAGTTCAATCAAATTGTAAAAAGTTCAAATTGCGAAATGGATTCAAACAGGAAAAAATACGCTACATAGACTCCCTTTGTGACATTCGAAGAATAGACGACAAGACATATAACAATCTTCAAAAAATTTGTTAAATCAGAATATACGATGGCTAGAACTTACGCGAGTCTCGTGGCTTTATCCGCTTGAAAATTTTAGATTGATTTTCATTTTCGGCATCTTCGGATGAGGAGGTCGATTTTCGTATGGGCATCACAGGTCTGCGTCCTTTCCCGAGTTGGTCATCATCAGTAGTTACATAATTTGCATCCTCCGCGACCTTTCGAGCCTTTTCATAAGTCGCTGCAAAAAGTATTTATTATAAATAAAAATATCGCAGATGTTCCTTTATTTTATGATAAAGAAATATACCTACTGCAATATGTTTCGATGGTTACAGGCAACTTATCCCACGACTTTTTATTTGGTTCAGATTTTTTTGCTATTAGCGTACTGGCGTTTTTGCAATTTACCGGCCACCAACATACCGATTCTTCGACATTTGTTTCAAGCCAATTAGATGGTACCTCGGAAACTTCGTTGTCTCCTTTGAATATTACGACTGCATACGCCATGTCTACCACCAACCGTAAGTGAAAACGAGGTAATTTCAAAATGGATCAAGAGGGAATGGAACAAGAGGGAATGAGATTGCAGAAAGGGATTTGAAAAATACGAGGAATAATCTTTTTTATTGGATTCGATTCTAAATGTCAATAATTATATTGCAGTAAAGGGATCACTACACTCGAGGTGGTTTCTTCAGGATTTTGCAATTTCAAGCACTTTCTCTGTATTTGCGATGCTAACAATGTAATCCGTTCAGATATAAATCCTTCATTAATCAGGGAGATGCCAAATTTCTCAGAATCGCACGGCACTAAAAAAAGTGATCTCGTGTTGCTATACTTATTACCTCTTACGTAAAGAACGTTATTATCGCTGAAAATTTTTGTTACGATAAAAATCGAATCATTATTCAATTGGCAACAATCCTCATAATCTTCTGTTGAGATGGAAAATCCACCTCCGTGAAGTTGGCCGGACAACTTCAACGTATCGAGCTTTAAATAATTGGAATCGATTGGTGGTCGTTTGGTGGTCTTTGGTAGTCTAGTCCGATCGTTTGGTGGTTAACCGTTTTCCTGTAAAATCAAAATGAAATTTGCGGTGTGAAGTTAGCCAGACAATTTTTTTTTTTCAACCAATTTAACTTTTTTATAGCTCATTCGACGCGGAATCGTTTGGTGGTCACGAATATCACCAGTAAAACGTTTGGTGGTCAACCGTTTTCCCAGAAACTAAAAAAAACCGTATGCGCATAATGCCGGACATATCACCTCTGTGCCATTAATCAGAAAAGTTGTATTTGTCACCCAAATTAACTTTGATAGGGCTCATTGGACGCGGAATCGTTTGGTGGTCACGAATATCGTTATTAAAACGTTTGGTAGTCAACCGTTTTCCCAGAAAATAGGAAAAACCGTACTCTCACGCCATTGGTCGTACGACTCCGTGACGGTAGCTCGGTAATTTGATGAATAAAGATTATTTATCAATCAAATTGACTTTTATACGGCTCGTTGGACGCGGAATCGTTTGGTGGTCACGAATATCGTCATTAAAACGTTTGGTGGTCAACCGTTTTCCCAGAAAATAGGAAAAACCGTACGCTCACGCCATTGGTCGTACGACTCCGTGACGGTAGCTCGGTAATTTGATGAATAAAGATTATTTATCAATCAAATTAACTTTTATACGGCTCGTTAGACGCGGAATCGTTTGGTGGTCACGAATGTCGTCATTAACACGTTTGGTGGTCCACCGTTTTCCCAGGAAATAGGAAAAACCGTACGCTCACGCTATTGGTCGTATGACTCTGTGCTATTAATTAGAAAAATTGTATTTGTCACGCAAATTGACTTTCATATGGTTCGTTGGACGCGGAATCGTTTGGTGGTCACGAATATCGTCATTAAAACGTTTGGTGGTCAACCGTTTTCCCAGAAAATAGGAAAAACCGTACGCTCACGCCATTGGTCGTATGACTCTGTGCTATTAATTAGAAAAATTGTATTTGTCACGCAAATTGACTTTCATATGGTTCGTTGGACGCGGAATCGTTTGGTGGTCACGAATATCGTCATTAAAACGTTTGGTGGTCAACCGTTTTCCCAGAAAATAGGAAAAACCGTACTCTCACGCCATTGGTCGTACGACTCCGTGACGGTAGCTCGGTAATTTAATGAATAAAAATTATTTATCAATCAAATTGACTTTTATACGGCTCGTTGGACGCGGAATCGTTTGGTGGTCACGAATATCGTCATTAAAACGTTTGGTGGTCAACCGTTTTCCCAGAAAATAAGAAAAACCGTACGCTCACGCCATTGGTCGTATGACTATGTGCTATTAATTAGAAAAATTGTATTTGTCACGCAAATTGACTTTCATATGGCTCGTTTGACGCGGAATCGTTTGGTGGTCACGAATGTCGTCATTAAAACGTTTGGTGGTCAACCGTTTTCCCAGGAAATAGGAAAGACCGTACGCTCACGCCATTGGTCGTATGACTCTGTGCTATTAATTAGAAAAATTGTATTTGTCACGCAAATTGACTTTCATACGGCTCATTCGACGCGGAATCGTTTGGTGGTCACGAATATCGTCATTAAAACGTTTGGTAGTCAACCGTTTTCCCAGAAAATAGGAAAAACCGTACTCATACGCCATTGGTCGTACGACTCCGTGACGGTAGCTCGGTAATTTGATGAATAAAGATTATTTATCAATCAAATTGACTTTTATACGGCTCGTTGGACGCGGAATCGTTTGGTGGTCACGAATATCGTCATTAAAACGTTTGGTGGTCAACCGATTTCCCAGAAAATAGGAATAACCGTACGCTCACGCCATTGGTCGTATGACTCTGTGCTATTAATTAGAAAAATTGTATTTGTCACGCAAATTGACTTTCATACGGCTCATTCGACACGGAATCGTTTGGTGGTCACGAATATCGTCATTAAAACGTTTGGTAGTCAACCGTTTTCCCAGAAAATAGGAAAAACCGTACTCTTACGCCATTGGTCGTACGACTCCGTGACGGTAGCTCGGTAATTTGATGAATAAAGATTATTTATCAATCAAATTGACTTTTATACGGCTCGTTGGACGCGGAATCGTTTGGTGGTCACGAATATCGTCATTAAAACGTTTGGTGGTCAACCGTTTTCCCAGAAAATAGGAAAAACCGTACGCTTACGCCATTGGTCCTATGACTCTGTGCTATTAATTAGAAAAATTGTATTTGTCACGCAAATTGACTTTCATACGGCTCATTCGACGCGGAATCGTTTGGTGGTCACGAATATCGTCATTAAAACGTTTGGTGGTCAACCGTTTTCCCAGAAAATAGGAAAAACCGTACTCTCACGCCATTGGTCGTACGACTCCGTGACGGTAGCTCGGTAATTTAATGAATAAAGATTATTTATCAATCAAATTAACTTTTATACGGCTCGTTGGATTTGATTGTTAAATAATCTTTATTCATCACATTACCGAGCTTTAACGTCACGGAGTCGTACGACCAATGGGGTGAGAGTACGGTTTTATCTATTTCTTAGGAAAACGGTTGACCACCAAACGTTTTAATGACGATATTCGTGACCACCAAACGATTCCGCGTCAAACAAGCCGAATGAAAGTCAATTTGCGTGACAAATACAATTTTTCTAATTAATAGCACAGAGTCATACGACCAATGGCGTGAGCGTACGGTTTTTCCTATTTTCTGGGAAAACGGTTGACCACCAAACGTTTTAATGACGATATTCGTGACCACCAAACGATTCCGCGTCCAACGAGCCGTATAAAAGTCAGTTTGATTGATAAATAATCTTTATTTATCAAATTACCGAGCTACCGTCACGGAGTCGTACGACCAATGGGGTGAGAGTACGGTTTTAACTATTTCTTAGGAAAACGGTTGACCACCAAACGTTTTAATGACGATATTCGTGACCACCAAACGATTCCGCGTCCAACGAGCCGTATGAAAGTCTATTTGCGTGACAAATACAATTTTTCTAATTAATAGCACAGAGTCATACGACCAATGGCGTGAGCGTACGGTTTTTCCTATTTCCTGGGAAAACGGTTGACCACCAAACGTTTTAATGACGATATTCGTGACCACCAAACGATTCCGCGTCCAACGAGCCGTATAAAAGTCAATTTGATTGATAAATTTTTTATTCATTAAATTACCGAGCTACCGTCATGGAGTCGTACGACCAATGGCGTAAGAGTACGGTTTTTCCTATTTTCTGGGAAAACGGTTGACTACCAAACGTTTTAATGACGATATTCGTGACCACCAAACGATTCCGCGTCGAATGAGCCCTATCAAAGTTAATTTGGGTGACAAATACAACTTTTTTCTGATTAATGGCACAGAGGTGATATGTCCGGCATTATGCGCATACGGTTTTTTTTAGTTTCTGGGAAAACGGTTGACCACCAAACGTTTTACTGGTGATATTCGTGACCACCAAACGATTCCGCGTCGAATGAGCTATTAAAAAGTTAAATTGGTTGAAAAAAAAAAATTGTCCGGCTAACTTCACACCGCAAATTTCATTTTGGTTTTACAGGAAAACGGCTAACCACCAAACGATCGGACTAGACTATCAAAGACCACCAAACGACCACCAATCGATTCCAATTATTTAAAGTTCGATACGTTGAAGTTGTCTGGCCAACTTCACGGAGGTGGAAAATCCATCAAACTCGAGTCGTTTGATCTTCATTGCAGACCTCGAATAGTGTGCGATTGGATACGATTTGCGATATTGAGTTTGAATAGGTAGAGCATTTTCTTCTGTTATACGATTCACGATTTGATGTAATGGTCTTTGCGAATTCTTAACCTGTTTCTTTATTGCCTGCAAACAGTTTTCGAATTTAAACGCGCTGAATTTATCTAAGCAGCCAAATCGGGTTACATCAGAAGCAAGGTGCACAAGATTATGTACATTATACGTAATGTATTCCGGACCATACAATTCTCCGTAATGCGAAACAAACCAGCGCAACAGAGATCGAGCATAATCATTCATAACCAAACACAGTTTAGGATCAGATAAAATACGGATTGCTACGCTCAATGAAAGAAAATGATTATATAAATCTTTTTGCAAAACTGATTTCAAAACCACAGGGCCGGTGTAAAGAAGAAATTGTCGCAGCTCAGTAGCCTTCCATCTATCGATATCGTTAAGACTTCTCGGTTTTCTGCAAAATTCTTTAGTTATGAAGCATTTCATTGACTGTATAATTCTTGATGCAGCCTGCAGCTGTTCGTTAGTAAGTCGAACATTTTTAGTGCCTTTAACCCAGAACTGAATAAGACGTTTGATAACCCCCAAGCATACAAGATGCATATAATCTAAAACAACTTGAGAAACCATACCTATATTTAAATTTAATAAATCTGAATAATCCACATGATGCTCAGGCTGAGGTTGATATTGCAAAGAATGATCGGTTCTTAATTCGCTATCTATTTCAGGAAAAGTAGTGCGATGGCCCACTACATCTCCTTCTTGAATACATTTAGAGCATCCAAAGTATCCATTGTGACCTTTCGTATATGTGAGAAACCACTTTGCAGGTGCATCGCAAACAATTGCCTTGATAATTACACAATACTTATGACCATCAATATCAAGGCCGTTTTCAAGAATTTCAGTCATGTCAATGATAAATTCTTTCAGATAAATATTAGCGTCAGCAGGTTTCTTGTCACCATAGTATAAGCTAACAACGATAGGCTCCGTGTAGAAATCAGTTTCGATTGACACTAAAATTGGCCAAAATTGAGCTCGCGAACTTTTAAACAAAGGTAAACCGTCACAGTTTATATTTATTTCTATTTTATAGGGGATAACTTGAAAGTACTTTGCAATCGAACGTTTCAGTCCAACTGTTAGTCCGAAATGCACGTAATAGCCATCATTCATTGGCTGAATCTTGTACGACACATTTCGAGGTGTTTTCATAAGAGTTCGAACATCTATTGGTAAATCAGAATGACCATACAAAAAAAGAATTTTCAACAATGCATTTACGTTTCTGTGTGGCACATTATTTTGTACAGTCCAGTAGCGTAATTGGTCCGCTAAACTCATATCGACATTATTTGGAATGTCATAATTAGTTTCGACGAAGGATTCACTACTAGAGTCACTTGACGAATATTGGTGAACTTCGAAATGTATGGGACTTTCCGCTTCCGCTATACGATTTGTCCCAATATTATCAGCATCGTCTGTGTGAATACAGACATTGCTTTGAGTTATAGGAGTATTAAAATCCGTGGAAGAAACTGATAACTGATCGTTATTGTGTATCTCATTGGCAATTGAATAATTGAGTGGACTGACACAATCGATGTGGCAATTATGAGATAAAGGTGTTGTATCTGATGTAACCCGAGAAGCAGATGGCTGATTGTGATCTGTCATGTACAGTGCGATTTGTGCATTGAGCAATTGGTTTTTTCTACGTTTAGATAACGAGGAAATATCTTTTGACATTTTTGAAAACAGTAAAAAATACTTAGTAAAACTATTACGTTTACTACTACTTTTACTACAATAAAAAATACTTGATATCATAAATTTAAACTTATAATGGATAGAAAGGTAGTGCAGGTGTATATAATATTGAGGATATTAAGTTCAATTACAGTTGGAAAATCTGTAAGATTGAGAGAAATAAAAAATGATAATAGTTTCAAATATCAACAGTTTTCTCTGTAATTTGCTTTTAGTTACACTACTATTATGACAATAATAGAAAGCATTTATTAGTATTATTACACAGTAAAAAACATTTTGTATTTGTGTTAAAATTTTCCTGTGTAGAAAGTTTTGTGTTAAATTTCTGACACAGTTGTATGTTAATTTAACATATCGTTGTTGTGTTACTTAACTTTTCTATGTTAAATTAATATTAACCATTTTTAAGAGTTAAAATAACACAATTTATGTGTAAGTGCGTTAATTCTTGGTGATATATTTTATATGTTAAAGTGAACAGATAAATTGTGTTATCTTCCTTTTTATAACAGTTAAGCGGAGAGCACAGATTTTTGCATAACGCATAATGCGTAGGCATAAGAAAATTGATTGGTCTATTTCCTTATGCACATGTATATGGACCAATCAATTTTCTTATGCTTACGCATTATGCGTTATGTAAAGTCTGTGCTCCCCGTTTTACTATGTGTTAAATTGACATAATTCTTATGTTATTCATCATAAAAAGATCGTCGTCTTCTATTTTCTGGTTCCCGCTAAACGCGATGTTCTTGTGTTATGTTATGGCTACTGCGCACGGAATACGGATATCAGTGAAGCAAAAGTGAAGCTCGTGCATAAACACAGAGACGCTCGGTCTATCCGCGTGGTAATGTGCGTAGCAAGCGCAGGCCTGTTACGTTACTCACGTGCTAAGAATGTCGCTTGGCATTATACTTTTATAGAAAGTGAAGAAAAGTGAAATACCGAGTGTGTTGGAATAATATTATAATGTAAGTATTTACCTCTGTGAAGTTAGCACGCCATCTTTCAAAAAATCATTTTTTTCTTCAAGTTCTGAATGCACCCCGAAGAGTTCTAGAGTTCCTTAATTGTTTATAGAAATAGTTTCGGCAAATAAAGCTAAAAGAACCGTTGATGAATTTTGGGGGTGCTAATATATATATATATATATTTAGATTGATGTAAAATTTAATCTACTTTTCCCTGAAGTCGAAAAAGATTGCAAAATATATGTAGAATATGTCCCTGCCATTTTAACAGTATATGAAACTGAAAAGAACAATATTTCTCTTGGTACGTTTATTTCTTCATTTAAATTACGTATTAATGCTGTTAATTAGTTTTAATATGTTCAATCTTTGGTATAATCTTTAATATGTTTCAATCTTTTATCTTTAAGAATGGAGTCGTATTACTAACTCATTTATTGCCTTGACACTATTACTACCACCAACAGCAAGAGGGAAAAAGTAGGTTACAAAGAGATAAAGCAAACAATATTGTTAGAAAATTGATTGCTTTTGTACAGGTATGCATATTTAAATGTTAAAATTATATTTTAATGTTACTGACACAATAATGACGCAATATAATATTTATTATTTTTTTTATTTTCCAGAACGGAACACCCTTACATTCAAATGAAAACGTTAACCAAGACTTATCCTAGTCGGTCCTAATAAAATTGTACCAGAACAATATTTTCTTGAAATAGACAAAAAATTTATTTTATTACCAACAAATGATATAATTAAGTCAATTACCTTTTTAAAGCTCACTATGTTTTTTATGTGGAATTTGAGAATAATCTTAAGAATTTTTGTATTTTTCTACACCATTATTTTTACAAAATTCTAAGTAGGTGTACAAGCAAATTGATTGAAGTACACACGAAACTTGAGGCCGCAAAAAGTATTGAAAGTATTATTCAAAAATTTATTATAAGAAGAGTATTTTTATGTTAATTTTTTACACATTATGTTTGTAATTTTTTTACTTATTTGCTTTATGTTAAATTAACACGAAAATTTGAGTGAATAAATTGGGACATGTGAAATGTGTTAAATTTAACACAAAATTTTTTACTGTGTATAATATTTGTTTTACAATCTATAATGGTTTATGCAAATGCGACCAGCTTCTAACTTTGGCTATTTGGAAGCCACAAAAAATACAAGGTTAGATAATAATGCAGGGTAATAACTATACTATAATAGACTTGAGCTATCTGTTTACAAATGTGGAACCAACAACGAAATGACACAGAAACAATAGTTTTTATGTCTATTTGCTTAATTATTACTACACACGTACCTGATTAATAACGCAAGCTTCTGTAAATTGACCTTTATAATTGTAAATTATTGATATATGTCATCAACGTCTTTAACTTTTTGGTGTGAAATCATCTACAATATATATATCACCAAAGATTGTTTCTCATACAGCAAGCGTGGAGGATCTGTGAAAAAATTATCAGGATTATTAAATTTATTTGCTGAGATGTAACTATTTAAGTTAGAAAATTGACAATGAGAAACATGTAGATGCCAGACGGCAAACAGTTTTGCAGCTACTAAGAGCGTAAGCCGTACACGGACGTGGACTCATATAATATATTTTTTGCTTTTTATCCATTAGGGTATACCGGTCCTCTTTATGTTGTGTGAGAAGCGCACCATGGATGTGTATAATGCGATTTGGCGAAGGGTAAAGGAACTCCATCCGAATGTATTGCAAAGAGTGAAGTCAGTCATGAGTGACTATGAACGTGCGGCAATGACAGTTGCAAGAGAGATTTTTCCAGAAGCACGTATAACTGGTTGTTGGTTTCATTTTAATCAGGTACGTATGCAAACGACAAAAACGAATATTTTTGTAATTTTTATAAAGTTATTTTTTATTACTATGTAACTCATCTGCTTGTCAAGTATGATTTAATATCATATTCAATATTACATTTTATGCAGGCCGTATTAAGATGTTGGAGAGCATTAGGTCTAAAGGTGCAACAACAATTAATATCTGCTTTAAAGACAATTTTACGATAAAGATGTATATATATTACGAGTACGCATAATTTTTAATAATTTTTGCAAAATTTGACCTTTATTTTAACAAAATATAAATTACAATTTAATCATTTAAATAACTGCCGTTATTTGCAATAGTTTTCTTCCAACTTTCGGGAAGTTGGCGGATTCCGACGCGATAGAAGGGTCACGGTTTGGAGGCAATAAAGTCAATGATGAATTTTTGGATGTCAAGATATATCTTGAGAGTATTGTCCAGCCAACGAATGCTGCATCGACTTGAACAGATGGTAATCGGAAGAGACCAAGTCTGGTGAATAAGCCACGTGAGATAGGATGTCCCAGCCCAAGTTTCAAATGGTCCTCTGAGTCGGAGCAAGCAACGTGTGGCCGAGCGTTGTCATGCACCAGACTCTGCCTCTTTCGATTACCACCTGTTCAGGTCGATGTAACATTCGTTGGCTGGACAACATTTCCAAGATACGTCCGACATTCAAAAATTTATTGATGACTCTTATCGCCTTCAAACCGAAGAACTTCTATCGCGACAGAATCCGCCAGTTTCCTAAAAGAAGGAAGAAGTATACTTAAAGTCATTCCAAATAACGAAAATTATTTCAATGATTAAATTCAAATTCATATTTTATAAAACAAAGCCCAAATTGCAAAAAGACTTAAAAAGTCATGCATGCTCTTAATGCATATATATATATATGTATATGTGTGTGTGTGTGTGTGTGTGTGTTTGCGGGTGTGCGTGCGCGCGTGTGTTCGTGTGCGTGCGTGCATGTGTGTGCGTGCATGTGCGTGCGTGCATGTGTGTGCGTGCATGTGTGTGCGTGCATGTGTGTGCGTGCATGTGTGTGCGTGTGTGTGTGTGTGTGCGCGCGCGCGCGCACAAACACAGACAAAACAGATATATATTTTTAAAATTGTGCTTTGTGTTTTTTTTAGTATGTGTAATAATATATTACATTACCGTAACTTTTTTATATGTATATATTTTTTATTACTGTAGGATTTCGCTGAGAGAATTTTTGCAAGCACTTAGCAACGTATCGAAAATGCCCGAGGAGAACATTGGTTTGTCTTATATGCTATATACCTAATATGTGCTATGCATATTTTGTAGAAAAGAGAAAAAAAATAGATTTTTATTGCAGATTTGCAAGCCGATACTCTGGACAGTCTAGACGACACCATAGGATATCAAGAAACAATAGATAGCAATCTGTTAGACGCGTATACAGGTATTGCATATAATATTTTAAAATTACCATTTTTATCTATTAATCTTCCTCCTAAAGTGCAGTTTACACTATCGTTCTATTTCTGACATATTATAAAGGCAATTATATTCCATCGTTGTTTTCGGATTATTTTATACAATATGTGAATGGTGTACCTACAGAATGTTGATATAGAAAGTATTTTAAGAGTTTTGTTATATTTACATGCACTTTTATGATAGAAAAAAGAACAAACTTTTTTATATGTATATTTGTATGTGAAAGAAGAGGAAAGGAACTTTTTTTTACTTCCTTTACTTTTTATTTATATTTTGGTTTTATAAATTTCTGTAAATACTTATATTATTATGTATTATTCGTTGTTTATAGTCGCCATGTCACGTGCCGTTATTGAAGATCAAGGGGCAGTAATAGATCCGATAATTAACAACATTGCATCGAATAGATATGATGAATTATCACGAGGTACGTTTAAAAGATTTTTTACGTCGTCATTTGGTTATAGATAATTCTTGCAAAGTCTGTCCAAGTAAATAATTTGATATGTTTAAAAAAGGAATTTTCGGTAAATTCTCTAAATATAGTCGAAAATTGAAATTTTACATACAAAACTTATATATTGTGATAAAGATCTTTTATCTGTACTAAAAACGAAATCTCAATGATTCAAATGCGCAATCTACTGTGTCGATAATAATTTTATTAGAAAAAAATAGTCTTACAGTAAATTCTATGACGTTGTTTTTAATACTTAAGTGTTGGTCTACAACCTTTTAAAGGATATTTAAGCTCTAAGCCGTAAGAAATTGATTAATCTGAATTGAGTATTCTCCTTGCATTTCATTGTGATTGGTGAATTTCTTACGGCTTAGAGCTTAAATATCCTTTAAAGCAAGGTTGTAGACCAGCACTAATCTCTCTGTCTATACGATTAATTATTGATTTTATAGAATGATACATATATATATTTTTTAAATCTTAATTAAATATGTTCCATATTGCGTATATCAATAATATAATATGATTTATATACAAGAGCATATAAAATTTGTAATATTAAAAAAATTTTTTTGCAAAGCCCTGCATGTGCGTATAATCTAATTTAATTTTATTTATTTCTTATTGAGTTCTTTCTTTCTTATTAATGTGTATATCGTCTAATGTCTCAGTTTTTATTAATCTTTTTGTTCAATTTCGGCAGCACCGATTATCGACGAATCGGAGCCGAATTCAGAACCATTATTGATGGACCATGTAAGAACGAACGAGGACTTACCTCAACGTCGCGGGAGACTACGTCTTCGCAGACGCGGTTGCAATCTGCAGAGAGGTAGGATAATTTGTATCTTTATATACTTATAGTATAAACACAGCCACACACAGACAAAATTATTAGGCCCCCTTTTTCTTCTGAATATCTTGGAACTGAATAAGAGTAAACTTTTTATTGTTTTCATCTTTATTGATCTCATGAATAGTTCAAATAATTAAGGTACAGGTTATTTTCTTTTTTATGGAAACGGCAATATTATTCAGAAAACTGTTCACCTTGTATTTCGACTTTGATTAATACAGACGCAATTATTTCCATTTTACAAGCAATTGCTAGAATTTTTTTGTTTGTAGGCAGTGAACAGACAAAAAGTCGAGCAATTGTTTGTGAAATAGAAATAATTGCGTCTGTATTAATCAAAGTCGAAATACGAAGTAAACAGTTTTCTGAGTAATATTGCTGTTTCCCTAAAATGTAATATGTAATAGACTTTATACCTCAACCGTTTGAACAATTCACGAGATCAATAAGGATGAAAACAACGCGTAAAAAAAAAACTCATTCGTTCCAAGATATTCAGAAGAAACAAAGGGTGTGCCTAATAATTTTGTCTCTATGCCTGCATATATATCTCATAAATGTATATATATGTATAGATATCGTATGATATATATACAGGATTTCTATAAAGTCTATTGCAATCCCTATATTTCTGAATGGAACCTCTCCTACATTGTAGTATATTATTTGAAAGGGCATAAGAAAAGAAAATTTTTGGCGCAAACCAGAGATCGATACGATTATCCGTTCGGGAGTTACTAAGGGTCAAAGTTCGAAAAAGCTAATTTTCAAAAATTTTCTTTTATGTCTTTTCAAATGATATACTACAATACAGGATGGTTCCATTTGAAATTTTTAAAATCTCCTGGAACTCTCCCTTGGGAGGACAACCTCTCCATTTTTCTTAAAAGAGTAGCCCCTCAAAATGATCGAACACGTATTTCGCAATTTTTTATAATTTTGAGCCGTTTCCAAAATATAGGGGTGGCAACAGACTTTATAGAAACCATGTATATCTGTATTTTAAGACATATAAAAAAAGATCTTTTATTTTCTACTAATCTTTTCTATTTAATTAATGTAGCAGCGATTATTGCCGGATTAGAATCGGATTCAGAACCATTACTGGAGAATATTATAACGAACGACTTACCTCAACGTAGTCGCGGGAGACCTCGCAGACGCGGTCGCAATCGGCAGACATGTAAGATTTAATTTGTATCTATAAATATGAGGGTGTTTAGTTAGAAAATTTGGGGGAATATTCCTTGGTTTATGTTTAGGAAGAGAGGGTCTTCTAAACATATGCCCTAAAATCTACGTTGTTTTCAAACATGGCCTTATAGTTTCTTTCTTTTATGTCGATATCAAAGAAATTTGTCGCGAGCGAGTTATCACTTTATTTTAAAAGCGTCAGTGAAGAAGTCAGGGGGTATAAAAATAGGTGTCAATCATTAGGGGCAAGATCGTGCGCGGGTCTGTGTCAAGGAGAATGATGGAAGAATCCCAGTGCAAAACTCTTTACAATTGATTAACAGATTTTGGTTCGGAACTCTTTAACCATTTTCCCTACAATCCGGATTTCACCTATAATAATTGTCACTCTATTTTAATATTTTTTAAACAGTAGCTGTTTTGTCAACGTTCAATTTACCGGCGGCAGAATTTTTTGACACAGCCAAACAAGCTGGTACTTATAATGCATTAAATATATCGAGATCAACGACGATTACGTAGAAAAATTAAATAAAGCATTTTTAAGCGTGTATTAAAGCATTTTTAGTTTGAAATAAAAGATATTTAATTGCTGTTCCTTTTTACGGCCGATTGAAACTTATTTTCTAAACGCTTATTCTCGCGCGCGCACACACACACACACACACACACACACACACACACACACACACACACACACACACACACGCACGCACGCACGCGCGCGCGCGCGCACACACACACACACTCAATCAGAGGTATTACTTACTACATATGGAACTATATATGGGTTTTATACATTAATGTGTAATCGTGCTGTTTTGATAGCTTCATCAGAATGTCTACACATACTTACAGATGACGAACTTGCCTTTACAAATAGAAGTAGAAGGAGTCGTGGCAGACCACCTAACCGTGGTCGCGGACGTCGCGGTAGATTCACGAGACCGCTACCACAAATTGATGAAACCGCAGGTAAAATATACGTCATTTTTTAATACTAATATATTTGTGTTATATTTATTTATTATATATTTTAGCAACCTGAATGTTATATGCACGTAATTTCTCTTTCGGGATTTTATAACATCATAAAGAATTTTAATTGAATAGTTTTTTTTAAATATAAACGATATAAATTTCTAAAATATAATCTTAAATATAAATCTCTAAAAAATAATTTTAAAAATGTAACGCGAACTGATCATTACGGCTTATTAACTTATCAGCTAATATAAATTGTCTAAGCAATTAACAATATTGTCAGCATGAAGACATATTGATTTTATGAATATTAGGGGAAAGTCCGGTAGTATCGGTCAGCGAACAGTATCGGTCATTTATTGTTAGATGTTGTTGCCTTTTTATAGGTATTATAGAAACGCTGCAACATCTAAGTGACCGCGATACTGCTCGTTGACCGATACTACCGGATTTTTCCTTATTTGATTAATAAAATAGCATAATTGATTGACTTTTAATGGTGGAGATTGTTCTTTTTCTAAACGTAACATGACATCTGGAATAAAAGCATTCTTTTATTGAACATTATATTTTACAGATCTGGAAAATATTTTTTATACACCTACTGACGACGATATTGGCGCTATTAGCCTAAGCGATGGCGATAGCGAACAGACCGTTCGACCTTTTTCTCCTGTGACAGATACAATTGCAAGTTCGCGCACCAGTGGTACGTACCGCAAATTCTTAAACGCCACTGCTAAAACAATACATATTTATTTTATGTATAGTAGTCATTAATGTATTTGCATGATTGCTACATTGACTTATATAGATAAACCGGCCCTTGCCGTAAGAGGCATAGTGGCAACTTACCCGGAGCAGACACAGCCTTTCTAGGTGCTTTTTGTTAGACTAGACACCACAGACGCGCGCTTCGCGCGCGCTATTTAGCTTTAACATTATGCTATTATGCTATTAACTTATTCTTGATACACACAATATACACAACTGTCAAAATATATACGATGACAGCTGCAAATGAAGTAAGCGCAGCGAGAGAACCAATTGGCATCGCGGAAAAGCGGCAACAAAAAACTTCGAGATATGCGAGTATCGACTTAACATGCCCTTTTTTAGAAAGGATCCGTCTCTTTCTTCTGAGCGTCATCACAAAAGAAGACAAATTTACCAGAAAGCATCTAGAAAGGCTGTGTATGCACCGTGTATGTTGCCACTATGCCTTTTATGGCAAGGGCCGGTTTATTTATATAAATTTTTGGATTGCCAGGAACAATTGGAAGATTAGAAATGTATTTGCGCCATAACAACTTAAATGTGAAACGATGCGTAAACATACGCGCGCGCGTGTGTGTGTGTGTGTGTGTGTGTGTGTGAGAAGAAAGAAAAGAGAGAGACTAATATACTGAAGCACGTTTAATTTGTCATAACAGATTTTAGCTATTATAGTTTCTTTTTATGACCGATCAAAACTTACTTCCTAAATGCGCATGCACGCTCACCCACACACACAGAAGTATTACTTACGATTATATATGAGTTTTATACATTAATGTGTATTTATGTTGTTTTGATAGTTTCATCAGAAAGTCTACACACACTTACGGATGACGGACTTTCCTCTCCAATTAGAAGTAGAAGGAGTCGTGGCAGGCCTCCTAACCGTCGCGGACGACGCGGTAGATTCGCGAGGCTACCACGAATTGAAGAAACAACAGGTAAAACATGTGTTATTTTTCACTACTAATATTTGTGTTATATTTATTTATTGCAAAATTAAAACTGGTAATTAATTTGCCGTAATAATATTGATACATATATATTAACACGTTTATATATTCTCCCAACTTGAGTGTTATACATGTAATGTATGTATGTTATTTTTTTCGGGATTTTATCACATCATAGAAAATTTTAATTAAATTAATTTTAAAAATATAAACGATTAATCCAAGTAATGATAAAAATGTAACGCAAACGGATCATTGCGGATATTAACTTATCGGCTAATGTATGAATTGTTTAAACTCTAAGCAATTAACAAAATATTGCTTGCATAAGGATAGAATTGATTTTATGCATATTATTTGATTAATATGACAGTATTAATCGACTTTTAGTGGTGGTAATTGTTTTGTCTGTTTTTAATTTAATGTGGGACTAAAATAATGGGCGCGCAGAACAAACCCGCAGTAGTAAAGCTGCATTCGGAAACGTCACCCGGATAAACACGGGTGTGCTCCCTTCTCCTTCTAACTCGCGAGATAGAAAAAGAAGGGAGTATACTCGTGTACACTCGGGTGATGTTTCCGAACGCAGCCTAATTGAATGTGATTGGTTTTTACTTTAAAATCAACAATCGTTACAAAATGGTAGGTTGACAACTCAGCAATTGTTCTGCCAAACGCGCGACCATTTTTTTATTATAGATTATATTCATTAATGCGGATATTATGTTGATAAGTATTGTCATCATTCCAGTACATACAATAAGCACTGAGCAAAAAGATGAACAAGAAGGAACGGAAGTGGTTTATACAAGTGAATCCGACCAGAATGAGACGCAAAATGAAGGTTGGTATACATTCTATACGTATTTCTATTCGCGCGATTTATATATATATATATATATATATATATTATTGATTAAATTTTATCTGTATATTTTATAGATTTCGAAAATATTTTTCGTACACCAGAAGACGATTTTGGCGCTATTAGCTTAAGCGATAGCGAACAAACCGATCTACCTTTTCATCCTGTTGCTGCTCTTCTAACAGACACAAATGCATCAAGGTCGCGCACCACTGGTATGTGCTGCACATGCTTAAATGCCACTGCAGAATATATATTTATTCCATGTGGACATTTATGTATTTGCAATAATTGCCAAGAACAATTGGAAGATGAGAAATGTCCACTATGTCGAGAGAAATATACAAATTGTATTCGCGCCATAACAACTTAAATGTATACGTAATCATACGTAGAGATAGAGAGAGAGAGTACATGTTGACGCAATCATTTAATAACAAACGATCGACAACCCGCAGTTGTTCACGCGTAGAAGGATATTTAAACGAAGCTCTTAAAATACGATTTTCTTAATACTTAACAGACGCGTACGTTTAATGGGTAAAAACTGTACTCTCTCCCTCTCTCTCTCTCCCTCCCTCCCTCCCCTCCCTCCCCTCCCTCCCTTCCTCTCTCTCCCTCCCCCTTCTTTTCGCTCCCCATCCCTACTTTTTCCCTCTTTTTTCCTCCCTGCCCCTCCTTTTCTTCCCCTCCTTTCCCCTCCCCTCTTTTCCTTTCCCCTCTTTTTCTTTCCCCACTCCCTCCTTTCCTCCCTCCCTCCTTCCTTCCCTCTCTTCCTTCTTCCCTCCCACCCTCCCTTTTTCCCTCCCGCCCTCCCTCCCTTTCTCCCTCCCTCCCTCCCTCCCTTTTTCCCTCCCGCCTTTCCTCCTTCCCTCCTTCCCACCCTCCCTCCCTCCCTCCCTCCCTCCCTCTCTCTCTCTCTCTCTCTCTCTCTCTCTCTCTCTCTCTCTCTCTCTCTCTCTCTCTCTCTCTCTCTCTCTCTCTCTCTCTCTCTCTCTCTCTCTCTCTCTTCTCTCTCGTTCTTTTCCTACAAAATTAAATATAACTTCAGAAGCGGCATGTGGTATATAATCATTTATATAGCATACTTTCAAAGACGTTATTGCATTATTTAGTCGTTAAAGGAATTTCATTGAGATTTCTAGATACACTTATAATTTACACATCTCGCGTTCACCAAAAACTGTCGACCGATTTATTACCGAAATTATAATAGAAATATTATTGTGCTCGTTATAACAGTGTATACATATGCAAGGGATGATATTATAATCAATAGAGACAATGATTTTATTTTGTATTTGTTATCTAAGAGATATTTTTATTTGCGCAACTCAACGAGCGACAATGATATTTCAGGCAGTTTTTACTGCGCGCGGAAGATTGCCATTCTTTTCATTTTAAGTGCATTTTTTATTGTTCCGCCAGTTAATTAGGAATTAATTGTATGTAGCTGTTTAAACGTTTCGCCATGCACTTACGTGCTAGCATCCTTGTAAGTAACCGTTTTAAAGGTAGCTAATTTTTTATTTCTTTATACGTACGTATATGTATATGTATCCTAAAATAAAATACTAATATATTGTTCAGGTAAAAATTTTGTTATTTTTTCTCTTCACTTAGTTTGTGTTTATCTTTGTATACAACTACTCACAACTATTATAGCTTGAGGCTCCTGGATACTCGCCGAGGTCATATGTTAGATTGTGTAAGAGATTTTGTCAGAAGCGCGAAACAACACGTTATATTGAAAGATATTTCTTAGATGGTACTTGCAGATAAAAAGATATTTGACTAAAGAGACTGCACCTTAGATCGCTTTAGCACACTTTAAAATAGTCCGAAAACTGACTTTTTTCCTTAACGAAGTTTGTAAGCTGCACATCACTAGGCTTCGTATCACATTTATTTTGCGACTATTTATTGTCAAGGAAAAATGTTAGCTTTCCGAAAATTTTATAATTTTGTTGAAGTGGTTTTTTTTCTCCTGATATCTTTTTATTTGTAAATGGAATGTGTTTAAGTGCTGGTCTACAACCTTGCTTTAAAGGATATTTAAGCTATAATAAAAAATTGACCAATTGGAGCTGATTGAAGAGACTTAAGGCCATCGCACACAAAATTGCATAGGCTGCATAAGCATAGCATAAGAACGCTGGACCAATGAGCATCTTATGTAAATCAATATGGCGACTTTGTACTGGATGCTCATTGGTTTATAGGTCTTATGCTACGCTTTGCTAAGTTATGCATTTTGTGTGCGATGGCCTTTAACTTCTATAAAGGCCATCGCACACAAAATACATAGCTTAGCATAAGTTTAGCATAAGCGTAGCATAAGACCGCTAAAACAATGAGCATCCAGCATAAAGTCGCCATGCTGATTTACATAAGATGCTCATTGCTTCAGCGGTCTTATGCTATGCTTATGCAGCCTATACAATTTTGTGTGCGATGGCCTTAAGTCTTAGAATGAAGTCCCATGGAGTCAACGTATGGCGTAAAGAAGCTTGGCTAATCACAGATTTTACGCTCGTTTTTGTTACGCCAACACAGATGTTACGCTTGGTTTTTGAAGCGTTTCGGCGTTTATACTACAATGATACACACCTACGTACACGCATATGGAATATTGCTTCATGTATGAATGTATGTGTTAAAAATTGCGCTGAAAATTTCACCGGCTGTCCCAAGGGGCGTATTTACGCCGGCGTAATGATCAATAAGCCAATCACAATCTTTGAGCATCCATTTTAAAAATAAACTTTGTAAAACAAAACTGTGATTGGCTTATTAATCATTACGCTGCTTAAATACGCTCCATGGGACAGTCGATGTTAGTGCTGGTGTAACGAAAACTTAATCAAGCTTCTGTACGCCATACGCTGGCTCCATGGGACTTCACTCTTAAGGTGCGATTTCATTGACGCTAGAAACCAGCGGTAGCGTCAAGAAAATGTAGTGGGGGAAGAAGTTCAGACCGTCTCAACTTTTTAGCATACCGCAAAATTCAACGGAACTTCTTCCCCCACTACATTTTCTTGACGCTGCCGCTGGTTTCTAGCGTCAATGAAATCGCACCTTCAAAGGTGAATTCGAGCATCAAATCTGGTCACGTGATAGATTCAGAGGGACGCGAAATATAACCTAACCACTGGATTGGCTGAAATTAGCGTTGAGTGTCAAAGTTAAACACAGTTTAGCTTTTTGACGCTCGAATCCAGCGTCGAGCGTCATCGTGAAATCGCACCTTAATGGAGGATTCACATTGCGTCCGATGTTTGACGTACGACGTTCCGACATCCAATAACAGAATTTATTATTAAAGACACCTATTGGATATTGGATCGTCGTACGTCGAAGATCGGACGCAGTGTGAATCCTCCATAAGGGTCAGCAGGAGTACGGGTGCACTTTATGTACTATGTGCACTTTAAACTGCATTTTAATTGTAATATTCGTAATATTTATTTTTGGAAAATTTATTTTGATCCTTTCTCTAAAATCCGGTTCTATACCGGGTTGCGGCTGATTTTACTGATTAAAACGAGCTTGATGTTAATAAGATTCATTAATTAATTTGGCCAAAATTTGGGAAAAACGTAGTTCGGGGAAATTTGTAGTTCACGGCTAGCCTCAATTGTAGAGCTTTAAAAAAGTAGGTATACTCGTCCGCCATTTTGGTGCCAACCGCATGTGTGCGCATGTGCTAAAACTGCGATAGGTTAAATGTTTTCGTACATGCGCACACATGCGGTTGGCACCAAATGGCGGACGACACGTGAATATTTACTTATATAGAGCATTATCAATTGTAGTTCTTTTTTTTTCTTTTGATTACTTGGTGGGGATAGAAGTCTAGACTTCTAGCCTCACCAAGCTATCAGAAGAAAGAGAAAAAAATTACAATTGAGGCTTATGTTTGCACCATTTCGTGTACACGATGCAAGAACTGTGTCCAAGTTTCAGTTTAAGCCAATGAAACTGCTGTTTTTCTGTAAGAGCTGCAAATTGATTGGTTTAAACCGAAACTAGGACGCAATAACGTCATGTGTGCAAAGTGTATGTGCGCAATAATGTTATGTGTGCAAAGCGTATGTGCGCAATAACGTTATGTGTGCAAAGTGTTAATATGATTTTCTTATTTTATGTGCATAATAATATTATGTGCGCAATGTGTATGTGTGCAATACGTTATGTGTGCAATGTGCTAATATGATTTTCTTATTTTATGTGGGCAATAATATTATGTGTGCAATGTGCATGTGCGCAATAATGTCATGTGTGTAAAGTGTATGTGCGCAATAATGTTATGTGTGCAAAGTGTATGTGCGCAATAACGTTATGTGTGCAAAGTGTTAATATAACTTTCTTATTTTATGTGCGCAATAATATTATGTGTGCGATATGTGTATGTGCGCAATAATGTCATGTGTGCAAAGTGTATACGCGCAATAATGTCATGTGTGCAAAGTGTATGTGCGCAATACGTTATGTGTGCAATGTGCTAATATGATTTTCTTATTTTATGTGCGCAATAATGTCATGTGTGCAAAGTGTATGTGCGCAATAATGTTATGTGTGCAAAATGTATGTGTGCAATACGTTATGTGTGCAATGCGCTAATATGGTTTTCTTATTTTACGTGCGCAATAATATTATGTGTGCGATGTGTATGTGCGCAATAATGTCATGTGTGCAATGTGTTTGGCAATGTGCGCAAACGTACGTTCGTATTTTTAGCTATTAAATGTGCGCAATAATGCTTGTAGGCAATCGTTCTGTAGGCAAAATGTTGTGTGCAAACGAAGCTGTTGGCAATCGGGAATGTAGGCAAACGGAGCCCCCTCCACAATTTCCATAACACATTTACAATAAATAAATAAATTATATATTATATCTATATATATAATTTTAAATTATATAAATACTGTGAGGTGGCAGTTTTGCTGCAGCGTTGCAGCGCCCCGCCGCCGTCACAAAGCGCGGGTATCGCGACCTTTTAATGCCCGAGGACGGTCCAACGAATCGATGCGAGATCTCCAGGGGGCCTATTCTAATCGCGTTGCGTTATTATTAATCCTATTTTATTTTGTATTATTTACGCGGCGCCTCACCGAGCCGAAAACAGAAATTCCTGGGATCGGATCAAGGAAAAGCGGAGTAGAATAGACGACAAGGACGGAAGCGAGAATTAAACGACGACAAGCGGATTTCGAGGTGCTTGCGGGCCGCCGAGCACAGGGGAGCGCGAGAGGACACGCGCGCGGCGCGTAACGCAGCGACGGGCGGATCCGTGAAGGCAGGGCCCCGGGACGCCGGGGCAAAATCAACTCCCCTGTCCTCCTCGCACTATGACCGGAATCCGGGATGGACGGACGCCATTCCCGGACCGACAAGGAAACACAGAGGCAATCACGTCCCGTCTGCTGCGCCGGGAAGAAATCCGGAAAAACTGCTGCGCGAACGAAGGGCCGTTTAGCGCCCTGCGAAAAGCCGTGATTAACGGCTCTGTGCGACGAGACACCGCGAGCCTGCGAGCTCATCCCCTATTGGTCCGCGCGATAGATTCGCGGGGCCGCGTACGCCCGGGGTGGGGTACGCTATCGATTCCGCCATCGAGCGAAAATTTCGGGAGCATTCCTGGATCGTCGATCGTCCTCGATAGCCGAAACACGTTCCATTAAGTCGCGATTATTTTGTGCTGCACACTTTCGCTTTTGTACGAGGAGCTTGTCGACTCCGAACCGCTGCCTTTCGACCCTTGGGACGACGGCGAGGATCCTCGGGAGAGAAACGACCTACGGTGAGGTTGCCTCGCGTAACAATTATCATGTAAAGCCACGACACCGCTCCCCGGGTCGCGCTCTCGCTCGGGAGTATTCGCGATAATTAACGTATTCGCCGACAAGGCGTAATTGGCGATCGACAGCGAAAGCGAGGGGCACCGGGATGGTCTCGTGGCCGTGAAATTGCGACCAAGATATAGACTCCTGGAGATCGCGGTAGGCGCGTCGATGACGCCGTTCGATATCGCGAGTGCGCAATTTCTCGCGTCCTTCGCGTTCACGCCCGCGTGTCTCGTTGTGCGTAGTATTTCGCCCGGTCGGAACTTAGATTCTCCGCGCGGTAATGCCTGCGTGAGCATAATTGTGCCTCGGTTTAATTGCGTTGGATGTTACTCGCGTTGCCGTCCGACTCGCGTTCGGAGGTTACTCGCACTCAATCATTGGTGTTAAAAATGCGTTTGCGTTGTAATGTCGTTCACGTCGGCATATTATTTGCGTTAGAATGTTGTCCGTGTCGACTGATATCTTGCGTTAGAATATTTTAACTACGTTAGGCTATTACTTGCGTTTCGATATCACTTGCGTGTTAATATTGCGTTTCGTTATTACTCGCGGTAATTTCGCATCTTCCCTCGCGTTAGTTTAGTATTTCGCGTTATGTCGAGCGCCTCGCTTTATTCTTCGCCTTAAGATACCTTTGGCGATATCATATGTTGCTTTCGTTCCTTCTTGCGTTGTAGCGTTACTACGATTATTACTCTCGTTCGACTAGGATTATTACTTGCTAGATTAAGATGCTAGGATTATTACTTGTTAGATTAAGATTATTTGGCGACAGGCTCACTGCACGGCCTGGGACCTGGCGTTCACGCGCTCCGTCTATTTAATACTCTATAATTATCTGCTTGGTTTATATAATTTTGACGATTTTGTGAGAGTGAATTTCTCCTGATATTATTTTGTGTTCGGATCCATGGTCCGAACGGCGCGCCTGCGAGCGCGGCAACCCGTTGTGCGATACCTCGCCCGCCAAGCACAACAACATTCCGCGCCGCGAACACAGGTAATATATGCCGCCGCGGGGCGGCTGACTTTCGCGAGTTCAAGAATATCAACACGAGGGTATATAAGGGCAAGTCTGCCCACAAGGAACCATCCGCTCTCGCATTGAGTACTTCCCCGGACATTAAACAAGCCGGGTGTCGAGGAAAAGGCGATCGAGACGAATTTTGTAACCAAGCTCCATCCTGGAGCATAGAAACGTTCGTGACGGCTTGTCAAAGCGAAGGAAGAGAGTTGACCTCCGTCAACTTATCCACCCTGTGGATTCCGCTACTCCACACCGTCGAGCTTGCCGAGTGCGCTCCGTGGTCAAAGCTAAGGACGCATATTCAAGACGCGTCAGGGAAGGACGACCACGCCAGCGAACCCGGAGGCGAGCCAGGAGGCCCTCCATCACCAAGGGACCACGAGTGGCAAGGCAACCTACGCCACCACTTGAACCAAAGTGGCAGCTCATTCCACTGAGCCTCCCCGAGTCACACCGGAGACTCACTCGTCCACCAGGGCTGAGCCTAGCTCCGGGTGACCCTCGGGCACTGAGACCGTTGCCACAAGGAGCGTGAAAAACGGTCGGCACGCAGACCGAGCCAAAGAAGAGGAAGAGGAGCAAGGACAAGAAAACCTCGCCGGCCCTGCCCTCCCCAGTTATCCCGGAGTTACCCCTCGATCGGGCCCCTACAACTCCGGGAAAAGTGGCCAACCCCAACAACAACCAGGAGGCCTTCTACGACGAAGAGCTTCCTGGTCGGCCACTCAACGCTAGACAAGCAGCCAAATTGAAGCTCTTGTTCTAAGCATTTTTTTTTGAAAAACCCTGTGCCTGTGTGCACAGGCATAAGCTAGAACTAAAGTTAACGCGACAATGTACCTGACGATGCAATAAAGCTCTATTTACATTCACATTAAATTGCACAAGATTCACGCTTTACTGAGCCTTCGACTTCCTTTCTCAAATTCCCTGCCTTTTCGAAACATTTTGCTTAATAACGACGCCTTCCGCGCGTTTACTAAAATTATTTAAATTTTCGTGTTTTCTGGCGTCCGTGTTGCTATTATTTTGTTGTTTAGAAATCGACGCCCGCGTTCTTGAATCTTTGATCTGTCTGATAGACTGAAGCCGAATTGGCAATTATCGATTATTTTTGTTTTGTTGAGAGTTACTAAAGAATAAATGATTCTTGATCTGTTAATCGTTTAAGTTCGTGGACTTTCTTTTTGTTTGTCACCCCGCCGAATATCGCGCTGCCCTTCATCACCCCCGCCTGAGTATTAGGTCGAGCTAGCCGATTCCTCGCACATCCGCACGTTTCGTTTTGCGTCTCGTTTTGGTTTTCTTTTGCGATTTCGCGAACGCGGATTTACGCGTCTGGCGCCCAACGGTAAATTCGTTTCGCGAAGTGTCGGAATTGCGAGGGAATCGTCGGAGAGGCCTGTCATCCCGCTCTCTTTAATCTTTTTGATCCGGCACACGCCCCGGAACGGTCCAGGAGTGAAAAAGTCGTGTCAATACATATATACAATTTTAATATATATATTGTAATTATATTGTAGAAATTGTATATATGTATTTATATAACTTAAAATTTAATAATATGTATATATTGTAAATCGATAAAAATATATTTACAATATATTTGTAAATTATGTACATTAAATTATGTACATTTAAATTATTTACAATATATTTTTATTGCATTTTGCATGCAAAAATAATTTCGTGCAAACCAAGACAAATTTTATAAAAACTACTGCTTATACAGATAACTTAAAATTCCACGTGTCGATCGTGAATAAAAAAAAAGCGTTTCCCGGAATAATTTAGGATCAATTTTACGGATTTTATAGATTTAATGCGTTCGATACCGAACAGATAAGTACATATGATAATGTCAGATACGACAATATATCCAAACTGCCGAATGAATTAAGGAAATTGAAACTTACCTCTGCAATAACTTTCCCGTTCGCATCATGCTTACCGTACTTTCTGAGAATATATTTCTCTTCAAAATGTTCCTCACAAACATAATGCGAAGACGTCAGTTTCTTGCTAGGAATCGCGGCTTGCCTTTTTTTGAGCCGTTCACTATGCGTTGGCATTTTAAAAACCAACCGTTTTATTTTCAGGCTTTTAAAGCCTGTTTTGCATTTCGGTACAATGCACAGTTTTGTCATCACGTCACCCAGGTAGCAAGATGACGTTAATATGACGTTAATAATTCGTCATTTTTTGGGTACGACGTCATTTTACCAACTTAAGATGTATAAATGTCGTGACTTTTTTGATGAAATAATAACTAATCGTAGAATAACCTTATTATAACGTACCATTGACGTCATTTGTATAACCATAAAAACACTTCGACAATTTAACCAAACTATAACGTCCAAGTAACGTTAAATTAGTGCCCATTTAATGACGTTAGTTATTTATCCATTGTACGACGTATCTGAGACGTCAGAATTTCGACCAATAAAAGACGTTAGTTAAATCACTTTAATACGACGTTCCTGGTTGGTCAGATTGTAGACCAATAAATGATGTTAGTTAACTGACGTTAATACGACGTACCTGAGACGTCAGACTTTAGACTAATAAAAGATGTTGGTTAACTGACGTTAATACGACGTACCTGAGACGTCAGACTTTAGACTAATAAAAGATGTTAGTTAAATCACTTTAACACGACGTTCCTGATTTGTCAGATTATAGACCAATAAATGATGTTAGTTAACTGACGTTAACACGACGTACCTGAGACGTCAGACTTTAGACTAATAAGAGATGTTAGTTAACTGACTTTAACACGACGTACCTGAGACGTCAGACTTTAGACTAATAAAAGACGTTAGTTGACTGACTTTAACACGACGTAACTGGTTCGTCAGTTTGTAGACCAGTACCCAACCCAAGTAGCAAGAAGACGACATCAACATAATGACGTCTATTTTTAGTCATTTTTGGTCTATGACGTCGACGACTAATAATGGACGTTTATAAGACGATGATAACTATTTCATGCAGTGTTATAGCTATCAAGAAGATATCATTACAAGATTTTTGAACATTTTAAAGATGTACTTGTTATAAACAAGTACAGTTACTAAGGAAACATCAGGGTCAGAAGATCGTCACTATTCACTGGATCATCGAAGTCAAGCAACACGGGCGCGGTACTGTACTAGGATGGGTGACCGCCTTGAGAGAGCGGGGGCTATATGTACATGATACGTAAAGAAACAGTTAAAAAAGCGTTTTTTTTTCATAGATAAAGAAAAAAAACGTTTTTTTATAAACGTTTATCAAGTGGACATTTTAACATTTTAATTTCATAAAAAATAATGTAGATTAAAAAGTTGTCGTCTATTTGACGACATTTTATGGTTAGTTTTGTGACTGCCATTCCAAGATGACGTCCAAATGTTCAAAATCTGACGTACTTTTATTTCGTCTCAGCGACGTCATTAATTACGTATTAGTGACGTCAATATATGACGTCACGGAGATGAGACAAAAGTACGTCATTTTTACGGCACTTTGACGTCATTTCATAACGTCGCAATCGTCAGAACATGACCAAAAAATGACGTTAAATAGACGTCACCTTGCTACCTGGGCAAATATAGAACGCGTGCACTGTGACGAACTATTTAACGCAATGACAACACAGTTTACGTATTTCATATCGCGTGTCAAATCGACATCCCTCGATAGCAGCGACACCACAAGAAATGACCTCAATATTGGAGTCACCCTCACCACTAAATCGAGTTGTGTTTGCACAAGCTCGCGCACGAGCCTTTTCTTGTTGCGGGGGAGAAATCACTGGATACCCCCTCCTCCGGGGAGAGAAGGGCAGTTATGCGGGAATTGCACCCGCTATAACTCCCCCGGGGGTCCCTACTTCTTTTTTACGCTGGAAAAATCTTCTACCACCGGGCCCGGCAAAGAAGACCGGGACAACCAGTCACGGCGCCCGATCAGAGAGCGCCCGCAGCAACCAGTCGCGGACCCTAAGGTCCGGTCAGGGATGTTACGCAGCGGGCAACCAGTCACGAGCTCCGATCGAGGATTTACGTCCCGCCCCCGCGGAAACCTGGTGACCCCCCTTTCGGGGGAAAGATCCCCCACCCCCGGAGTGGGGCGAGGGAGTGTCGGATTCTACGGCCGCGCTCGTTCGATAAAGCGTGCGCGGCCATAGCCTACCGACTAAAACTCCAGCGAGTCGACCCTCCTGCGCTGTATGGGGGAGCTCTGGGAAACGCAATGATTACAGCTGCGAGCTCCTTCACGCGTTCGCTTCTAGCGAAAAATCTAACTTGTGGCGGTTGAGAGTTCCGTGAAGTTGGCACCCGACTTTAACAAAATGAATTTTAAAAAAAAGGAAATTGTAGCATTTTCTTTGTAGTTGTTTGTAGTAACAATAATTTCGTTTGTAGTTTTATCGATTTCGCAAAAACAAAGATTTTTAAAAATCAATCTTGCCTAAAATTAAGATATTTAAAATTCGATCGCGCCATGTGTTTTAGAATCGTTTGTAGTTGTTTGTAGTAACAATAATTTCGTTTGTAGTTTTATCCATTTGGAAATAACAAAAAATTAAAAAAATCACTCTTACTTAAAATTAAGATATTTGAAATTCGTTCGCGCCATGTGTTTTAGAATCGTTTGTAGTTGTTTGTAGTAACAATAATGTCGTTTGTAGTTGAATAATATAAAAGTTACAACGTATTTGCAATATACAAATAACGTATCTCCGTCAATTTTAAAGATATCTCGAATCCGCTTGCCCCATGTGTTTTAAAATCGTTTGTAGTTGTTTGTAGTAACAATAATTTCGTTTGTAGTTTTATCCATTTTGAAATAACGAAAAATTTGAAAAATCACTTTTACTCAAAATTGAGATATTTGAAATTCGCTCGCGCCATGTGTTTTAGAATCGTTTGTAGTTGTTTGTAGTAACAATAATTTCGTTTGTAGTTGAATAATATAAAAGTTACAACGTATTTGTAATAAACAAATTACGTATCTTTGTCAATTTTAAAGATATCTCGAATCCGCTTGCGCCATGTGTTTTAGAATCGTTTGTAGTTGTCTGACAAGTGTGTAGTTGTTTAACAACATTGTTTAACAACTACAAACAATTCTAAAACACATGGCGCAAGCGGATTCGAGATATCTTTAAAATTGACAAAGATACGCAATTTGTTTATTACAAATATATTGCAATTTTTAAATTATTCAACTACAAACGATATTGTTGTTACTACAAACAACTCCAAACGATTCTAAAATACATGGCGCAAGCGGATTCGAGATATCTTTAAAATTGACAAAAATACGCAATTTGTTTATTACAAATACATTGCAACTTTTAAATTATTCAACTACAAACGATATTGTTGTTACTACAAACAACTACAAACGATTCTAAAACACATGGCGCAAGCGGATTCGAGATATCTTTAAAATTGACAAAGATACGCAATTTGTTTATTACAAATACATTGCAACTTTTAAATTATTCAACTACAAACGATATTGTTGTTGCTACAAACAACTACAAACGATTCTAAAACACGTGGCGCAAGCGGATTCGAGATATCTTTAAAATTGACAGAAATACGTTATTTGTTTGTTACAAATACATTGCAACTTTTAAATTATTCAACTACAAACGATATTGTTGTTACTACAAACGATTCTAAAACACGTGGCGCAAGCGGATTCGAGATATCTTTAAAATTGACAAAGATACGTAATTTTTTTATTACAAATACGTTGTAACTTTTATATTATTTAACTACAAACGAAATTATTGTTACTACAAACAACTACAAACGATTCTAAAACACATGGCGCGAACGAATTTCAAATATCTTAATTTTAAGTAAGAGTGATTTTTTTAATTTTTCGTTATTTCTAAATGGATAAAACTACAAACGAAATTATTGTTACTACAAACAACTACAAACGATTCTAAAACACATGGCGCGAACGAATTTCAAATATCTCAATTTTGAGTAAGAGTGATATTTTTAATTTTTCGTTATTTCCAAATGGATAAAACTACAAACGAAATTATTGTTACTACAAACAACTACAAACGCTTCTAAAACACGTGGCGCAAGCGGATTCGAGATATCTTTAAAATTGACAGAAATACGTTATTTGTTTGTTACAAATACATTGCAACTTTTAAATTATTCAACTACAAACGATATTGTTGTTACTACAAACAACTACAAACGATTCTAAAACACGTGGCGCAAGCGGATTCGAGATATCTTTAAAATTGACAAAGATACGTAATTTTTTTATTACAAATACGTTGTAACTTTTATATTATTCAACTACAAACGAAATTATTGTTACTACAAACAACTACAAACGATTCTAAAACACATGGCGCAAGCGAATTTCAAATATCTCAATTTTGAGTAAAAGTGATTTTTTAAATTTTTCGTTATTTCCAAATGGATAAAACTACAAACGAAATTATTGTTACTACAAACAACTACAAACGATTCTAAAACACGTGGCGCAAGCGGATTCGAGATATCTTTGAAATTGACAGAAATACGTTATTTGTTTGTTACAAATACATTGCAACTTTTAAATTATTCAACTACAAACGATATTGTTGTTACTACAAACAACTACAAACGATTCTAAAACACGTGGCGCAAGCGGATTCGAGATATCTTTAAAATTGACAAAGATACGTAATTTTTTTATTACAAATACGTTGTAACTTTTATATTATTCAACTACAAACAAAATTATTGTTACTACAAACAACTACAAACAATTCTAAAACACATGGCGCGAGCGAATTTCAAATATCTCAATTTTGAGTAAGAGTGATTTTTTAAATTTTTCGTTATTTTCAAATAGATAAAACTACAAACGAAATTATTGTTACTACAAAGAACTACAAACGATTCTAAAACACATGGCGCGAGCGAATTTCAAATATCTCAATTTTAAACAAGAGTGATTTTTAAAAATCTTTGTTTTTGCAAAATCGATAGAACTACAAACGAAATTATTGTTATTACAAACAACTACAAAGAAAATGCTACAATTTCCTTTTTTTAAAAATTCATTTTGTTAAAGTCGGGTGCCAACTTCACGGAACTGCGGTTGAGTGGTCGCTGTACTCAACCGTCACCCCTCCCTCCGGGGTTGCCATTACCGAGGCAATGGCAGCGGACGAGAGACGACCCCGGAGAAGAGGAGGAGAGCGGCGTTTCGCGTCTCTTTTCCCTCCTCGCGCCCCTCTAGGGGGTAGGCGGGCGCCGCCCCACGGTTGACGAGACCCGTCGGAGCCCCGCCACCGCGAGTCCGGCACTCTGCCTTCGCGGGCCGAGAGGAGCGTTTGTGGCGGAAACTCCGTGGAGAATCCGCCCGAGCCTCCCCCTGGCACGCTCCCTCTACCGACCTCTCGGCGCCGGCAACTTCGGGAGAGGGGGAGTGCCGTAAAGGTTTCGGAGACACGCTCCCCCCACCCGACACCCACTCCCATTATCTTCTAACGCGCCGCTTGACGGCGCCGGGGCTAATTGCCCCGTTGTTGTTCTTCTGTCGAAGGGTGACGGATCTTTTCTGCGATCCGCCCCCTCAATCACTGTCCATTTGAGGAGAGGCGGCTTTTCCCCTCCTCACCCGCTCATCCGCCTTCTTTTTTCGCAAGACCGCGCTAGCAAAGGAGGTGAAAGCCCTCCAATTATCTCTCCTCCGGGGGTCCCTACTGACGCTGTGTTGAGAAGGCCCTGGGACAAACAAGATCTCAACCTTGGGCCTTCCCGCGTCCTGCCCTTTCGGCAAACCCTGATCTAAAATTTTCTTTTACATAGGGAAATCTTCCAAAGACACCCTCACTTCGGACGAGGCGAATGGGTAGTGATGGATTCAACGGACCACAAGAGTCCACCGCCTACCAACTAAAACCCCATGAGTTACCTACAATTACCTTAATGGGGAACCGTGAAAAATATTTACTATTACTTCCACTGACGTTCCCCAACAAAACTTTACATTTCCTAATCCCGACGGGAAAGAAGAGCCAATCGGGGAGCGCCCTCGAAGATCGCCTGAACAACCAGTCAGGCAACCAGTCATGGCCCCCCTTCCCACGTTTAAGTCAAAAAACCAAAATCTAAATATGGCGAAACTAGGGTAACCAGCCCTAGTCCGCCCACCTGTCTAGGGGGTGCCAACTCTAAAGAATCGGCAACGGGAGCATAGCTGCCCAACCATGCCCTTGCCCCCCCCCAACGCCAACGGCCGGAATGCCGGCCGCCGCCATCCCGCACAAACTCCCAGCGAGCACCACAGCAACCAGTCACCGAGCCAATCGGGAAGCGCCGAAGCAACCTGTCATGGCTCGGGTCGGGGAACGCCGAGGCCCCGCCAAAGACCTACCGCGGGGAGCCGCACCCCTCCTGGCCGTCCTGCCTCCTTGCCAGAGAGCAGGGGATCCGGATCCGGAACAAGTCCCGGGCCCTGACCCCCCCTATACACATTCATCATTTCACTCACTCCCGCGGACAGTGCCACCCGCGGACAGTCCCCACTTACTCAAACAGATAGATATCCGTATTCTCGGTGAACATTCCCAAAGATAACGGCGACTGACGATGGAACACCCGCGCACGAAGTCAAGGGTGAAGAGAGTGCGCCGGGTAACCGACCCAAAGGTGAAGATGGCGATGAGGTCAGTACAGAATGAAAGCGATGTGGCTTGTCTACAATCAACTACGTCGAGCCTGATGAAATCAGTGTACGAGGACTCGAGAGGTTCATCAGCTGTTGTGTACCATGCATTCTGGCGGACAGAAAGAAAGGAAAGATGGAAGGAAAGCTCATGCCTATCCCGAAAGGAGATATACCATTGTCGACGTATCACATCGATCATCTTGGCCCAATGACATCAACGTCGAAGCTTTACAAATACTTGTTTGTAGTTATCGATAGCTTCTCGTAGTTCGTGTGGTTATACCCCACCAAAACAACAAACGCGAAAGAGGTAGTTGCCAAGTTGACTTTGCAACAAGTGACGTTTAGCAGCCCACAACGGATCGTCAGCGATCGAGGCACAGCATTCACATCAGGCGAATTTACGGACTACTGCACGTCAGAGAATATAGAGCATATCAAAATCACCACTGGAGTACCCTTTTTTTTACGTGAGGAAATCTACTACCGGCCAGTACTGACCGGTAGCCCTCGAAGGGGAAGACTCTCCCGCCCTTCTGCAAAGAGACGAGGGGAGTGTGGGATTCTATGCATAGCAGGATCATTATACCAATACTAACGAAGCTGGCTTTGGATCATCCCAACAGATGGTATCGCTATGTGGAAACCTCGAAATTTTGTTGAGGAAGGAACAAATAAAAAGAATCCGTTTATTGAGAGAGAAATTGTGTGACGTGATTTATGTAATTAAGAAAATTTAGATCGGGCAGAATTATACAAAGAATACCAACATTTGTTGCCAGGAGAAGGGAAACTGCCTTAAAACCTTCCCAGTATTCGTGAACAAAAATATACGGTAAATGTGCATAAAAAGACTGCACCTGCCGATGACCTTGACCTTGACATATGTTGTCAAGGTCACCCTCCTGAGTAACCTTCAGAAGTTTTTAGCCGGCGGTCGTTATTCGTTAAAAAGTTATTAACAAAAAAAGTTTTGAAAATATAGCAGCTATTTTGAGTATTGGGAGGCATATAGCAAGGTGACGTTAATATGACGTCAATAATTCGTCATTTTTTGGGTACGACGTCATTTTACCAACTTAAGGTGGTTCATGCAGTACTTCCATTCAAATAGGCAACTATTTTTATTAGTGATAAATAAGTGTGACTTTTGTCCGTAAAAATCAGCATATAATTAGATTTATTATTTATGACATCTTTAATGTTATACGACCTCTACGTAATTAAAATATTGAGACAAAAGTCACATCTTTTACTAGAGTTGTGAGCCGTGTGAATGTATGTACAACAGCAGCGCGGCAACGAATAAATGATGCATGTTAAAATTATTTGGACATTTTATAACCTCATTGTATTGAAACTTGTATTTATTCAGTATTGCAGATCTTGATACAACCTAATTTTAATTCTTTTCTGAAATGGACGAATATTTTTATTTCACCCTTTGCTTTATTCAGCGTCCAGAACATGGTAAACGAATAATTTGAGATATGCGCTATACTCATCAGCTGACACATGCGACATTGCCAAGCTGCCGCTAATGCCGCTCGAGTCCAGCCGTCAGTTCCGTGTTGTCGATTTAGTCAATCGAAAATTACGTTTTGTTAATATATGGTACGGTCAATGAACTCGGGCTTTCATCCAGTATCTTGCAAAATGTTTATTGCATCGTTTCGTCAGTTTTTGGTTCGTTTATCTAGTTTTGAAGTATTAGAATTTTTGCAGCATAAGCGCTTTAACCTCGTTTTTCGGATAAGGGGTCCCCGCACCGCGTTAAATTGGCAAAGTTTACGGACATATATCTCCGGAACCAAACGGTAAAAAAATCCAAAATTTTACAGACACACGCGAGGAACGTTAATCTTTCATTTCATATTAAATTTTCCGGGCTAAGTACATATGACCTAAATGCATGAACCACCTTAAGATGTATAAATGTCGTGACTTTTTTGACGAAATAATAACTAATCGTAGAATGACCTCATTATAACGTACCATTGACGTCATTTGTATAACCATAAAAACACTTCGACAATTTAACCAAACTATAACGTCCAAGTAACGTTAGATTAGTGCCCATTTAATGACGTTAGTTATTTATCCATTGTACGACGTATCTGAGACGTCAGAATTTCGACCAATAAAAGACGTTAGTTAAATCACTTTAATACGACGTTCCTGGTTCGTCAGATTGTAGATCAATAAATGATGTTAGTTAACTAACGTTAATACGACGTACCTGAGACGTCAGATTTTAGACTAATAAAAGATGTTAGTTAAATCACTTTAATACGACGTTCCTGGTTCGTCAGATTATAGACCAATAAATGATGTTAGTTAACTGACGTTAACACGACGTACTTGAGACGTCAGACTTTAGACTAATAAAAGTCGTTAGTTGACTGACTTTAACACGACGTATCTGGTTCGTCAGTTTGTAGACCAGTACCCAACCCAAGTAGCAAGAAGACGACATCAACATAATGACGTCTATTTTTAGTCATTTTTGGTCTATGACGTCGACGACTAATAATGGACGTTTATAAGACGATGATAACTATTTCATGCAGTGTTATAGCTATCAAGAAGATATCATTACAAGATTTTTGAACATTTTAAAGATGTACTTGTTATAAACAAGTACAGTTACTAAGGAAACATCAGGGTCAGAAGATCGTTACTATTCACTGGATCATCGAAGTCAAGCAACACGGGCGCGGTACTGTACTAGGATGGGTGACCGCCTTGAGAGAGCGGGGGCTATATGTACATGATACGTAAAGAAACAGTTAAAAAAGCGTTTTTTTTTTCATAGATAAAGAAAAAAACGTTTTTTTATAAACGTTTATCAAGTGGACATTTTAACATTTTAATTTCATAAAAAATAATGTAGATTAAAAAGTTGTCGTCTATTTGACGACATTTTATGGTCAGTCTTTTGACTGCCATTCCAAGATGACGTCCAAATGTTCAAAATCTGACGTACTTTTATTTCGTCCCAGCGACGTCATTAATTACGTATTAGTGACGTCAATATATGACGTCACGGAGATGAGACAAAAGTACGTCATTTTTACGGCACTTTGACGTCATTTCATAACGTCGCAATCGTCAGAACATGACCAAAAAATGACGTTAAATAGACGTCACCTTGCTACCTGGGAAATGACTATTACATTTTTTTTGTAAACATATGTTGTTCAGGTCATCCTCCTGAATGACCTTTAGAAGGTTGTAGCCGTCGCTCGTTATTCGTTAAAAAGTTATTAACAACAAAAGTTTGGAAAATACGTAGATTAGATGACGCGCTTTAAACAGTTAAATACTTGTAAAGCGCGTCATCTAACCTACGTATTTTCCAAACGTTAATAACTTTTTAACGAATAACGAGCGACGGCTAAAACCTTCTAAAGGTCACTCGGGGTCATGACCTTGACAACATATATCAAGGTCAAGATCATTGGCAGGTGCGGTCTTTTTATGCACATTTACCAAATATACATTTGTAATAGAAAAGTACAATATGAGTAACATAACTGTATCAAATACACAAGAAAAAATGGTTATTATAGAACAGTCCTTTCTTTCGAATTATGGAAAATATCAAAACAAGGTTAACGACCAATAACGAGCAATAAGGATAACAAAATTTCAAATATATTGACAATATTAAATTTGGACGTTTCGGCAACACCGTGCCTTCATCAGCCTAACAAATTACAATAAATTAATCATAAATAATCACGAAAAATCAAGAGTCACACATTTCTCCATCCAAATAAATTTGGTAATAATCTTATGAAGTCATAATCGCTGTGCAAACGGTATTTTGTCGGAAGATGCGAAACCGAGGATAATCTTGAAATTGTTAATTAAATAATCGGAGTCAAACCGCATTTTCATAAACTTGCTTAAACGTCTGGACGAATCCATGATTTATTCCGCAGTCGACAATGGGAATGCATCGAGTCAAGTCAGTGAAGTCTGCACGTCAAACATGACGAGTCAACAATAAAAAGTTGAAAAATGCGTTTGAGCTGTAATTATGCCGGTTCCACACGACAAAGCGCAATACATTCTGAAGAAAAGATTGAAGTTTACCATTGAATATGAAAAGGACCGTTTTTTAAGTTTTTTAGATTTACAACTACATATAATTAATGACACTGTTGTTTTGGATTGGTACCATAAGGTCACATTCTCAGGCAGATTCTTATCGTATTATTCGAATCATCCTGATTGCCATAAAATCGGCATAATATACGGGTTAGTCGACAGGGCTATTATCCCACCCGGTTTTCCATTCTAAAAATTTAAAATTGTGCATCAATATTTTGAAAGACAACGGTTATCCTTTGGATTTGATCTTCAAAAGAATTAACATGAGATTGAATGCATTATTCAACGGTAAACTTAAGCATAACAATAGTGTAAATGCGCGCGATACAATTGATTTGGAAGACATTGTTTCGGTTGAAAATAGTAGAAAGATCATTGTAATACCGTTCATAAGCAATATTTCCGAAAAAACAGCTCATCTTTTTGACAAAAAGAACATATAATTGGGTACAGAGTTCTTAATAAATTAAATAAATTCATAAAAACACAAAAAGATGCCAATGTATTGTGCTCGAACAATAATGTTATCTATAAGATCAACTGTAATGATTGTGATGCCTCCTATGTCGGGCAAACCAAACGACAACTAAAAACAAGAATTAACAAACACAAAAATAATTATAAGTTAGATCCATCACGACACTCGGTTATCACGGAGCATATGTTAAATTCGGATCATACCTTTAATTGGAACAATCCGGAAATTTTAGATTTTGAAACATATCATTATAAGCGACTCATCTCAGAAATAATATATATAAAGGAACAAAAGAATGGCATTAATTCCAACAAAGATACTGAGTTACTGGATGGTTCTTATTTTAGTATTTTAAGCGAACTTGCTAACAAGCCATAGGGACTTATTTATTGTCTGATTGACATCCGTTGTTGTTAGTCGAATACGAGGCAACGATATAATGCTCAGTCACGCATGAGATTTGGAATAGTATGTTACTTGAAATTAAGGGTCGACAGGAGTAACACTACCGACCTCTGTCGGGTTGCTTAGCTGCGAGTCCGTATTTTATTTATTATAAATTTTTTAAGAGCCAAAATGGAAAATCCGGCTATGTACCAGCTTGCGGCTGATTTTACTGATTAAAACGAGCATAAGTTTAATGAGATTCGTTACTTAATTTGGCTAAACTTTGGGATAAGCCGTTCCTAAGCAGCTTTGCAGGCTTGCTTAGAGCTGCAAAGCTGCTTAGGAACGGCTATCCCAAAGTTTAGCCAAATTAATTAACGAATCTCATTAAACTTATGCTCGTTTTAATCAGTAAGATCAGCCGCAAGCTGGTACATAGCCGAATTTTCCATTTTGGCTCTTAAAAAATTTATAATAAATAAAATACGGACTCGCAGCTAAGCAACCCGACAGAGGTCGGTAGTGTTACTCCTGTCGACCCTTAAAGCGCTAGTTTCCTATCGGTTATCAGTACGTATAAATTTAATAATCATACTTTGCATAATTGTTCATTACGGTTTCGGAAACATGTTTTCCATATTTATTTCCATTGTTACAGCTCAAACGCATTTTTCAACTTTTTATTGTTGACTCGTCATGTTTGACGTGCAGACTTCGCTGACTTGACTCGATGCATTCCCATTGTCGACTACGGAATAAATCATGGATTCGTCCAGACGTTTAAGCAAGTTTATGAAAATGCGGTTTGACTCCGATTATTTAATTAACAATTTCAAGATTATCCTCGGTTTCGCATCTTCCGACAAAATACCGTTTGCACAGCGATTATGACTTCATAAGATTATTACCGAATTTATTTGGATGGAGAAATGTGTGACTCTTGATTTTTCGTGATTATTTATGATTAATTTATTGTAATTTGTTAGGCTGATGAAGGCACGGTGTTGCCGAAACGTCCAAATTTAATATTGTCAATATATTTGAAGTTTTGTTATCCTTATTGCTCGTTATTGGTCGTTAACCGTGTCTTGTTATTTATACACGAGCTTGTTCTTATTGATTATGGAAAATATATTTTAGATTCCTTGATATAATTTTGTATCATGAGATAATGTTATTTATAAAAGGAATTGAACTTAGTATGTACGCATATAATGTATCTTGACGTAGTCAAGCTCAGAATTATCTATTATTTATAAAAGAAAGGATCGTTCAAAACATCGACATAACTCAAATTAAACACATGAATATTAATAGAAATAATTCACACGATCGTTGAAATAATGTGTCAATTTATATCGTTTGAATCATTATTAATTGTCATCGGCCTTGTAGATAATATTCTTTAGAATTTGATTATTAACTGAATCTTACGGCACTTGTGGATAAAGTCACGGAAAAAAAATGATTATATTACTACATGAGCAGTTACTAAAACACGAGCGATCAATACGACAAAAGCAAGAAGTTTTTTAACTGAGTTTACTAAATTACAATTTTAATAGGCTATTAATTTTGGATTGACACATTACTTTGGTAAAATGAAACGCACAATCAAATAATCATAAATCGCATAATAAAGCACGGTGAGAATACAAACTCTTATATCGAGAGATGTTGTTGAAACGCAATCAAACGGTTAAATATGTTATTATAGTCAAAGTTATTATAATTAAGTCTCAAGTGCTACGCAGATACGTACTGTAATGTTATCACGCAAAGAAGACACTAAGTATCACGTTTATAACGCTCTATTATTTACGCGTCAATAAAACAAATACAATATTGAATGAATTGTTAAATAAATGGTTGCAACCAAAGAAAAAGAATGATGAATATTAAATTTGACTGAGCTCAGTTTAATACTTTAATTGAATATCAAGGTAATTGGCTCTGCTTTAAGTGAGGAAGAATTCCTCTGTACTTGCACTCATGATTTCTGCAAGCTCAAAATCATTACGATAAGAGGATCGAAAAATCCTCTTGTGACGTTAGATGCTCGTCTAATGTCCTCACTCGCATAGATTAAAAGAGTTTACCTGATAATGGAAGCTCTCATCACATAGAATATCGGGTTACTTAACACAGGTCGAAAAGACCAAGCCAATGACCAATTTCTCAAACTGATTATCATCGCATGCCAGGCAGGCTTTCTCGAACGTTCCACAATGGCTGCTTTCCTCGTGCAAGAAGGGCGGACCGGAACGTTCCACAATGGCTTCCTTGATACGACGACCGTCGTTTTTTCTCGTGATGCTGCGTATTCGATCAGAACTTATATACGTTAAATCTCACAATATTCAGCAACAATGTGAACACGAATTACAACTGGCTCGAATACAAAATCTAATATCCGGTACGATAGACTTTCGTAACTACGACTCGAATATTCTAGAATTATAACACAGTAACGTAAACCGAGTGTATCGGAAGATAGTCGAAAGACGAAAGCTCGCTCGCCGGGCTACACGCCCCTCCCGACATGCTCACGCACGCGCGCAGCAAGCAAGCGCCGGGCTGCATCGTTCGCCTGGGTCGCAACGCAGTCGGCACCTATTTCGCGCATTAACATTCGGTTCAAGCATTACGCGCGTTCCGACCTACCGCAATATGAACGCCATTGATGGCTGCACTGACACAATCTCTCTCTCTTTATGCGTTAACTTTATACAACTTTATACAAGTTGAGAGACTTGTATGTAAGACCGTGGTGCTGCGTATGCTCGGAGATAATAGAAAACAGAGCCGATGAAAAACAGTTTATTTTGTGCAAGCGTAAGGCACACAACGAGTGCGTGCGCTCGTCAGACTCTGTTTTTACATGCTTTAACTGTTAGTGAAAAAGAAAATTGTTTTTCTTGACATTATTTTCCGCTTTCCATTTTTTTACTAAAAAACAATGAATAAAGTGTATTCTATTATTTTTTATGATCAAAATTATGTATTTTTATTTAAAATCCAGTTCGAGAATAAAGACACGACTCCGCCCCGGGAATTTTGACTTTTCGATTTTTGCACCTTTGTCGTTTTTACTTTATACCGGTCGAACAAAGCGACGTATACCAAACATGCTTAAGGGAGAGTGGTCCCATACTGACCGGTCCTACCATACCGACACCCCCCATGTTTCTCACAGATGGTGCTGCCGGCCGAATTGACAGTGGCGGGACTGGAACGTTCTTATAATATTGACAATTTGGTCGTAGGTTGCATTTATACTTCTCATTTTATTGTAAGGTTTTCGCGTCCTATTGTGTTTTGACAACAGTAGAATTTATTTCTGAGCTACACGGTACTTCAGTTAGTAGTGCTTATTTGTTTGCAGAAAAATCGAAAGGTAAGTTATTTTGATTAATTATAGCCTCAGTTTCAACGCACGCTACTAAAATTAGATCGCCTCTGTTGCCATCAGTGAACGACGAGCCGTTATGTGAAAAATGTCGGAGTGGTCCGAAATCGACCGCCAAGTGGTGGTCCGAAAGCGACCCCCATTTTTTGGAATCGGATTGTTTATAGAGTGTTTTTAAAGGGCAAAATGTTATTAAGAATGACTTCTGACGATAATCACACATGTTTATTCTAGAAATAAAACGAACATTTAAAAGAAAAACCCCAAAAAGAGATCCGGCGATTCTGCGGAAAGCACAACTTTTCGCGCATCAACGTCATTCTTCAATTCAAGTCTCGAAAAGCTTTCACCTTTCCCGAAGGCTCCGCCGCGCAGTCTGAAAAAAAGAAGAGGTCGAAAGCCAGGCCGAACAGCGATTTTGACATCCGACGCTGAGATAAAACGAATTGCCGAAGAAAAAAATGCACGAAGTGCATTGGAAAAAATAAAAGAAGATAAACGACAACAACAAAAAGAAAAACAGGAACAAAAGCAGAAAGAAAAAGAAAAACAGGAACAAAAGCAGAAAGAAAAAGAAAAACGAAAAGAGCAACAAGAAAAAAAGCGGCAGAGACAGGAAGAGAAAAAAAGAAAACAAAATGCAAAAGAAGAACGGCAAAATAAAAAGCAAAAACAGAAGAAAACAAAAACAAATTAAGCCATAGCCTTTGATTAATTCATTAACTCATTAATTAATTTTTGTTTCCCCTAAAAAAGCATTAAAATGTATTTGAATAAAGTAACAAATATTTCAATTAATTCCAAATCATCGTGTTTTGTTTACAAATTACAATAAAAACTCAAAATTTTACTTCTTCTTGCGATTCGCTAAAAAAAATAGGGGGTCGGTTGCGGACCATGTGGAGGTCGGTTTCGGACCACCTTTTTTGAGCTTGTCGAAAACGTAGACTTTTGCCTTTGCTCTCTGTATCTCTTAGAACGACACCCATAAACCTTATCAACCGGCGGAAAGTTTAGAGAAATGATCACTCTAGACAGTAAAACTTTAAACCTGTCAAAAAAAGTTATTTTTAACAACTATGGCCTTTACCATTTAGGCGGTCGGTATGGGGCCACTCTCCCCTATATAAATTTTGTAGCCAAGGGTTCACTCTTTACAATGGTAATTTTACTTTAATGGTATATTTTACTAAAATAATTTATTTTGTTAAAAATCGGCACCGAAAGAAAGAGCCGACTTTGCCCCGGTCTCCTCTATATATATTGTTGCGCCCGCTCGCCCGTGCTGAGACGCGTTCTCGTGGGCTGAAATTGGCTTCGTTCCGCAGAAGTTTCAAGCCGAAGCGCGTCCCTTGACAACGGCGACACATAGAATTATTGATTTAATTACCGCCTGTCAGATGAATCTGGTGACTCGAATCGTTCGGTCCGGTTTCCTCAGTACTCTCTTGTATTCCGTTCTGAGTTTGAATAAATCCGAGTTCTTTTATAATAACAAGTGTGGTTATTTCTGCGATCCCCGGAGTACGCGGACGCGTTCGTGAGTACGCGCATCACGAATAGCGAACGGAGCGTAACAATATGTATATATATACTAGCTGGTTACCCGGGCTTCGCCCCGGAGGACATGTGTATTAAAACACGCAAATAGTCTCTCTTCCTCTCTCTCTCTCTCTCTCTCTCTCTCTCTCTCTCTCTCTCTCTTTCTCTCTCTCCCTCTCTCCATATGCATTGCTCTCATACGCGTAGCTTTTGCCATTTTTTAATTTTCAATATTATAAACTTATATTTCGGAATTAAAGCATTTTTACATATAATATGCCCTACCTCAATTTTGTGTCAATACCGCCGGAATTAGCATTACCCAAGATGTACCACGTGGAGGTTGCCTGGTCGGATTTACACCTCTTGTGTGTGTGTGTTTATCTTTGTGTATATTTATGTTTCTATGTGTGTGTGTGTTTGTGTATATGTGGGTGTGTGTTTGTTTGCGTATTTATGTGTGTCTGTATGTGTTTGTGTGTTTGTTTGTGTGTGTGTCTGTGGATGCGTATGTGTGCATGAGTATGTCTGTATATATGTATATATGCGCACGCGATTGTGTACATACTTGTATGTGGATGCGTATGTGTGCGTGTACGTACGTACGTATATGTTGATGCGTATACATATGCGTTTTTATGCTATATGCGTGTACGTATGCGTATACGCATGCATGCGTGTATGTATGTATATACGCATGCGCGCACGCTTTTGTTTAATTTGTGTACATGTATCTATTTATGCGCGCGCGCATGCGTTTTTCCATTTTTCCATTTTGCACGGATACATATCCTTTTTTACTTTAACACTAAACTTTTATACGAAACTTTTTTCTTTTAATTAAATTATTTTATTTCCCAAAAATATGTTTGCAACACTTTAACTCACACTCATCCTTCACACAAATTTCTTTTTATTTTTGGTTGTTCCATTTTAAGCTTACAAAACTTCTGGATAAATAATATTTTTAATTTTCCTACTTGTTGGTAGTAAAATGTATTGATTTTTTGCATTTCTAGTCCTAGATAATCCAACATATAATTGTCCATGTGAAAAACATTCTCCACGCAAATCAATTCCAACATATTTAAACGTCTGTCCTTGTGATTTATTAATTGTAATTGCAAAAGACACTTTAATTGGAAACTGTTGTCGTTTAAATTGAAATGGCAAATCCGTTGGAATCATAGGGATTCGAGGTATATAGGCGAGTTCACCTGCTGCTGGACCAGTAAGGATGATAGCTCCGATTATATTGTTGCACATATTTTTGATCTGTAATCTAGTACTATTACATAATTTCGGTGGATTCAAATTTCGCAACAACATTATTGATATTCCGACTTTCAGTTTCAGATAATGCATTGGAAAACCTGATGGATCAAGTGCGTTTAAAAATTCTTGAGGATAGTGTACTACATCGTCATTATTAATGACGGTATCAATGAATCTGTATTCTCGGCTTTCACAATTTATCTTCTCCAAAATTATGTTGTTTATCTCCTCTACTGATGCGTTTCTTGGCGATACAATTGCTCTTTCACATAGCCAATTATAAGATTTCTCTAATAAATTTTCAATATCAGGATAAATTTCATCAATCAATTCGATTATAGTATTTACAACCTTTCCTATTTTCTCGTCAATATTTATGTAACCATTGTCATTAATTATTTTTCCCTCTCCTATATTTATTAATTGCTGTGAAAATTCGAAATCCCCTCCCCCAAGATGTACTCTCATATTGGTTCTCAAATTCAATTTTTCTATAAAATTCCACATGTAAGATGATTTTAAACATGCCTTTATAATATCTGCTCTTGTTCCTCTTGGAATAACTGGTAATGTCTGCCGAAAGTCTCCTGCAAAAACAAATGTCACTCCACCCATTGCTTTATTCCATGATTTTAAATCTCTTAAGGTCCGATCGATTGCTTCGATGTGGGCTCTGTGACTCATCGTACACTCATCCCACACTATTAATACTGTTTCCTGTATTATTTTCCCAAGTGTTCCATTTTTACGTATTGAGCACACTGTTTCTTTTTCATGAAATACGTTTATTGGTAATTTAAAAGTTGAATGTGCCGTTCTTCCGCCACTGAGCAAAGTTGCTGCAATACCTGACGATGCTACAGCCAAAACCCTTTCCCCTTTTGATCTCACATTAGCCATTATTAAATTTAATAAAAATGTTTTACCAGTTCCTCCAGGAGCATCCAAGAATATTACTTTTCCTAAATTATTGTTCACACTATCCATAATTCTATCAAATGCCATTTTTTGATCAATTACTAATTTTTGAAGATTATTACGTACATATTCCTCTAACTCATTCGTATCATATAAACATCCTAAAATCACATCGAATTAATTTATGTCATTTTCTTGGTTACGTATTGGTGACATTAAACCGTAATCTACCAAATATTTCTCACTTAGTCTAACAACCTCATCCTCTATTTTAATTAGACCTTTATTACTAATGTTATCTGATAATGTTAAGGTTATGTCATTATATCTACAACGCTCTTTATGTAAAATATCCTCACATAAATTTAATTTAAATGTTTCCCACAATATATCTGGTCGCGACGGCTGACAAAATACTAAAATAATTGCAAATAATTCTCTTAATTCTCTCGGCGACTGCAATTTAACGGCATCAGCGAGTGTATTTTTCCATTGATCATCATTTTTTAAAAGTCCACGTTCTTGGCAAGCCGCTTTAAATGTAGGATTAACCACACCATTTACCATTCTTAACGTCTCAGAAGAAGTTGGGCCTCGGACATGATGCAATAACATTCGCAAATAAAAAAAACTCGGTTTGATTTGGATGAATTATATAAACCTTTTTCAAAAAAGGTAAAAAAAAGTGCCAAGTACACGCATTCAAAAATCTAACCTAAGTGGTAGCTTTATATCTTTTTCACAAAATTATATTACCTAACTTAACTCAAGTGACATGTATTTAAAAAAAAAAAGTGAAATCTTTAAATTAAATTGTGCCAATTGTAAAGAAAATATGTATATTGCTTTGAAAGATAATTGTTCTGTAACTATTTTAAAGAAATAAAACGCAAGTGGTATCTTCGTATTTCTATTCAAGGGTCTTCTTCTTCTAAACCCAAGTGATAATAGCTTCTTAATTCTCTTTAACAAATTTTTAATATTACAAAGAATCATTTTAATTACAAAGAATTAAAGAAGTAACAGTACAAAATAAAGATATTTAATTAAAACAAAATAAATAAATTTTTCTTGTAAAAAAACTTGGCGCTGCTAGACTTTGAAATTTAAACATTAAAATTTAAACATTAGTACTAAGATTTTTGATTGAATAAAAAACAATAAACATAATTTAGGGAAGAATGCGACAGGAGTAAAAAAGCAGCGCCAAGTTTTTTTACAAGAAAAATTTATTTATTTTGTTTTAATTAAATATCTTTATTTTGTACTGTTACTTCTTTAATTCTTTGTAATTAAAATGATTCTTTGTAATATTAAAAATTTGTTAAAGAGAATTAAGAAGCTATTATCACTTGGGTTTAGAAGAAGAAGACCCTTGAATAGAAATACGAAGATACCACTTGGGTTTTATTTCTTTAAAGTAGTTACATAACAATTATCTTTCAAAGCAATATACATATTCTCTTTACAATTGGCACAATTTAATTTAAAGATTTCACTTTTTTTTTTTAAATACATGTCACTTGAGTTAAGTTAGGTAATATAATTTTGTGAAAAAGATATAAAGCTACCACTTAGGTTAGATTTTTGAATGCGTGTACTTGGCACTTTTTTTTACCTTTCTTGAAAAAGGTAATTTTGTACTGATATCACCTATTTTGTAGTGTTAACCTTTGTTGTGCACACCTCTTCAAAATTACGTATTGTGCACAGGGGGTCTATTAGACCCCAGTCACTTAATTGTTTTTATTATAGACGTACAATTTGTTATTTTGACTCAAACAAAATTGCTGGCTATTGTTCAAAGCTTCCAAAATAAGGTCTAATAGGTTTCATTAATATTTTGCAACATAAAAAAATTATAAATGATATATTAACTAAAGAAACCAAAAAATAGACTTTTTACTAAAAAATGCATAAAAAATTCAATTTTTAATATTTTTAAATAATTTTTGCAGGATCACTTTCTTGAAATACTACACTTTCAAGAAAAAATATTAGTTTATAGCGGAGTTGAAAAAAGTATATTTATATTGCTATGAAGTCACGCGTTTTTCAACATCTCACCACTGCCAAAAGCAGACTAAAGCCGGGCGGGCAAAACTAAGTATGTATAGGATCTTGAAGTGTTACTCCTAGACTACAGGTAGATAACAGCACAGGTCCCGATCCGCATTGTACGTATTAAAAAAACGCGTTTGAAACGCGTTTGAAAGTGTGCACAACAAAGATTAAGCAAGAATCTGCAAAACATTTTTATTTTTTATTTTTTAATTATTCACAAAATTAGCAATAACAACAAATACATAAAAATTAATAATATTTAAGTAAAAGTAACTCACAAAAATTGAAGGAACACTAAATTTATCTTTAAAAATAGGCAAAATTCGAGCAGCAGTAACTTTGTTAAAAATGAATAAAATTTAAATTTTAAGCTTAAAGCGGAGAGCACACACTTCTGCATAACGCATAATGCGTAAGCATAAGAAAACTGATTGGTCTATTTCCTTATGCACATATGGACCAATCAATTTTCTTATGCTTACGCATTATGCATTGTGCAGAAATGTGTGCTCCCCGCTTAAAACCTCTACTTTCAAAAGGTTACTATTATTCGTCCAATTTTTATTATGTCTAGACATAATTTTAATTCAGCGAATTTTTATTATGTCATGACATAATTTTAATTCTGCCGCTAGAAAATTTTTAAGTCGATTCTTATGAATCAAGCTTGAATTCGATGTCTAGGTGTCCCAGGTTGCCGATAACAAGGTCCACATAGTGCGCTCCATAGTTTTCGGTGTCCAGGTGTATTAATACCTTGAATTTGATGTCCACGTGTTTCAGGTTGCCGATGACGGGTTCCAGATAGTGTGCTCCATAGTTTTCGGTGTCCAGGTGTAATAATACGTTGAATTCGATGTCTAGGTGTTCCACGTTGCTGATGACGAGGTCCACATAGTGCGCTCCGTAGTTTTCGGTGTCTACGTGTATTAATACCTCGAATTCGATATTTACGTGACCTACATTCAGATTTAAAGTTATTAATACACCTAGACACCAAAAACTACGAAGTGCACTATGTGAACCTTGCCATCGGCAACCTGGGACACGTAGACATCAAATTCAAAGTATTATTACATCTAGACACCGAAAACTACGGAGCGCACTATCTAGATCTCGTCATCAGCAATCAGGGACACCTGGACATCAATTTCAAGGTATTAATACACGTAGACACCGAAAACTACAGAGCGCACTATGTGGACCTCGTCATCGGCAACCTGGGACACCTAGACATTGCATTTAACGTACGATTACACCTGGATACCGAAAACTATGAAGCGCACTATCTGGATCCCGTCATCGGAAACCTGGGACACGTGGACATCGAATTCAAGGTATTAATACACGTAGACACCGAAAACTACGGAGTGCACTATGTGGACCTCGTCATCGGCAACCTGGGACACCTAGACATCGAATTCAACGTACGATTACACCTGGACACCGAAAACTATGAAGCGCACTATCTAGATCCCGTCATCGAAAACCTGGGACACGTGGACATCGAATTGAAGGTATTAATACACGTAGACATTGAAAACTACGGAGCGCACTATGTGGACCTCGTCATCGGCAACCTGGGACACCTAGACATCGAATTCAACGTACGATTACACCTGGACACCGAAAACTATGAAGCGCACTATCTGGATCCCGTCATCGCGTCATCGGCAACCTGGGACACGTGGACATCGAATTCAAGGTATTAATACACGTAGACACCGAAAACTACGGAGCGCACTATGTGGACCTCGTCATCGGCAACCTGGGACACCTAGACATCGAATTCAACGTACGATTACACCTGGACACCGAAAACTATGAAGCGCACTATCTGGATCCCGTCATCGCGTCATCGGTAACCTGGGACACGTGGACATCGAATTCAAGGTATTAATACACGTAGACACCGAAAACTACGGAGCGCACTATGTGGACCTCGTCATCGGCAACCTGGGACACCTAGACATCGAATTCAACGTACGATGACACCTGGACACCGAAAACTATGAAGCGCACTATCTGGATCCCGTCATCGGCAACCTGGGACACGTGGACGTCGAATTCAAGGTATTAATACACGTAGACACCGAAAACTATGAAGTGCACTATCTGTACCTCGTCATCGGCAACCTGGGATACCTAAACATCGAATTCAAGCTTGATTCATAAAAATCAATATATATGTTCTAGTTCAGACGATAGCCACACTTCTCCTAAATAAAAAAATTTTTGGTTTTTGCGTTTCAGATACCTAGAACAGCTAGATTCATTTACACCGTCTGTCATTTCACACCTTCTAATGACAGGATATAGCATGGAAAAAAGAAGAGCATTTTTATTACTTAAAACTAAAAATATATTTTCAAAATAAGGCTAAATAAACATGTACAGTTTAGCGTTATTCGCTCTTTTCGTTTCCCTGCCAAAAATTCCTGATTAATATCTTTCTTTATGACTTTTCAAACCAGAATATCTCGATCCTTAACAATTTTTTACATTTCTTTCCTGATGGAAGAGATTACCTTCTTTAGTTCTTAAGGGGTTACATGGGTCTTGAAGGCAAAAAAGAAGCTTTTTTTTCGAATTTTTTTTAAAGATACGACATGAATTACACAATTTATTTTTTTTTATATAAAAGTACAACATGTAAACAATATTTCCTCAAAATTTCAAAGAAAAATATTAAAAATTCAGCCGTTGGCATTTGCTTCCAGTAGACCATCCCCACGGTAGTCAGCATAACTTTTTTAATTTTTATCTGAAATGAAGAACCTAAGTTTTTCTTATAGTAGGTGAGTATAGCATGTCCTTGAACAAAGGATTTATTTTATCTTCGATTACAACTCATTTTACAAGCCAATACATGGCCTAATTTTATGCCAAAAATGACATCTTTTGCAAGAAATGCAAAAATTCAATTTTCAATTTTTTTTTAAATCCTTCGTTCAAGGACAAGCTATACTCACCTACTATAAGAAAAACTTAGGTTCTTCATTTCAGATAAAAATTAAAAAAGTTATGCTGACTACCGTGCGGGGATGGTCTACTGGAAGCAATTGCCAACGGCTGAATTTTTAATATTTTCCTTTGAAATTTTGAGGAAATATTGTTTACATGTTGTACTTTTATATAAAAAAAAATAAATTGTGTAATTCATGTCGTATCTTTAAAAAAAATTCGAGAAAATAAGCTTTTTTTGCCTTCAAGACCCATGTAACCCTTTAATATAAATAAATTTAGGTATATTGTTATGGTTTTATTCGATTATTCCGGCGTTTTTACTGATTCAATTAGATTGTTTATTTTATTTATGTTATTAAGAAATTGTTTAATGTTTTAGTATGCTAACTTAAACACGTTATCATGTTTTTTGATTTTTTTTTTTTCATACATCAATCCGTTCCGAAGAAGACTATAAGTACATACAGTCGAAACGTTAACCGTGTGTGTTTGTTTAATAAATTGTTTCTATTTTAATCCAATATCTCTCTTTTAGCACTCGTGATTTGGTCATTTAAACATGCATAGCTAAAATTATAAACTTAATAAGAGTAAAAAGAATACTATAAATTACAATTTTTCTCGCGATAGCTAATAGTTATTTAATTATTATTATGCATTTAAATATTAAATTTAAATATCATGCTATACTAATGCTAAAGTTAATGTTTTTCTAATGTAGGACTTTTTTCAGATAAAAGAGCAAAACCAGGGCAAAAACAGGGTTTGCTATTTATACATTATCCTTACAAATTTTAATTTTTATGTTTATTAATATTTATTTAATTATTTGCAATTTTTATAATTATATATAAATATATATAGATATACATTTATATATATATATATATATATATATATATAAATTGTAAATATAATTAAATAAATATTTATAAATGTAACGTAGCGCATCGTCGATTTGACAACTCGAGACTTGGCAGTCTGCGAGGCTGGCCCGGCTGGCCGGCCGGCTGGCGAGGCACGGAGACGCGATACCCGAAATGCGTGGCATCGTGCAGCATCGTGGCAACGTCGCATAGCCGGCGCGTGCCGCAGCATATGGATGTAGCACGGACACGAACCACCAAATACCGACAATATCGAAAAGTGGATGTATACGTAGCACGGACATGAACCAACTTCATCGACAATATCGAAAAGTGGATGTGACTCGTAGTTCCAATTCCTGAAAGTGGATGTGTGGCGCTACTGTACGGCCTAGCAAAAGCGTCCCAAGAAAATCGCCGTCATTGCGCCTCTCACCCTTCTCTCTGACGTCGGCGTTAGGAGGAAGTATCTTAAGGTGGCTCTATAGTGACATCGTTAGTCAATAATACAACTCACATAAAACTTGATAAAATACATTATGGAATCAATTGTTTATTCCGCCAATGACAATTAACCAAGAACGTTTATTGTTTTCGACTACAATTGGCACGTATGTATAAGAAACGTTACAACGTTTCGGCCCTTTGGATTGGGCCCTTTTCAAGCATCTAGATAATAAATAATACAATGTAAAACCGATCGATGAGATAAAATATAGTCAATAATGATAAAATAAATACCTGATACATTAAACTCTGTCACGAACTTACACATCTGTATTTACAAGAATTTTACCCGAAAAAATCATAAAAACTCGCTGGAAGAACAATAGTCAAAAATCAATATTAAAAGAAACTAATGAGCATAAGTGTGTCGAAGAAAAGCGGAGGACTTACATGCATGAGTACGTAACAGCAGAGAATGCGCATCGCGAGATGACAACGAAGCGCGACATACTGTAGAGCGCCGACCAACACGTGCTTACGTGTCGGAGTTCAAAGGCGTACTAATTGTTTATCAGACCGACACAAGTACATAATATGTTATTTTAAACGTTCGTTGATCACATGCCTTTTATAACGATGAAATCACTTTGTCATAAATTGAATGTAAATTTTCGGTGTCCTTTTTTAAGTTGATAGTATTAGGATGTTTTTTGATCAGAAGCATCTCAGCAATTTCTCTCTTTTTTATGTTTTTTTCTTTGTGGATGATGTTAGTTTCATCCCATTTAAAATTGTGACCAAACTGCATACGATGCTTGCTCACAACAGAGTGATTGCTGGGATGCTTTGCGATGTCTTTTTTATGTTCATTGACACGTGTTGATAGATGACGCTTAGTTTGACCTATATATACCGCATCGCAATCACCACACTCTATCTTATATACTAACTCAGTCTCGTTTTCCCTGGCAAGTCTGTCCTTACCGCATTTTATGATACAATCGAGTTTTTTCGGGATAGTAAATACCGTATCGAGACGGACAGAATTAAAAATGCGTCGGATATCTTCGCCTACGCCCTTCACATATGGTACCGTGATGCACCGTCGGGCATCAAAGGTGTTCTGAGTTCTGTCTGTACCACCGGCCATATTCGCTAGTGCTCTACGTCTAGCCTTAATTCTTTTATCAATCAACTCGATGGGAAAAGAGTTGTTTAGTAAAATATCTCTGACAATCCCTATGTTCGTTTCATGGAAGCGGCGATCTGACAAAAGAATCGCTCGGTCTATTAGGCTAGTCATTGTATTAATTTTGTACTGCCACGGGTGGTTAGAAAAATAATTGATATATCTGCCTGAGAACGTCGGCTTTCTATACCAATTCGTAAAAAGGTGACCTCCCTCTCTGATGACGGCGGTGTCAAGGAACGGGATCGATTTATTTACTTCCGTTTCGTGAGTAAATTTAAGGCGTGGGTGATAATTGTTAAAGGCGTATAACACATTATCGAGTTTAGCTACGGGAATTATGGCGAAGATATCGTCAACATATCGAATAAAAACAGGGATCTCAAAATCAAACGAGTTCAAACAATGAGTCTCTAAATCGTCCATAACCAAATCCGCGATGATCGGTGACATCGGCTTCTGATCAAAAAACATCCTAATACTATCAACTTAAAAAAGGACACCGAAAATTTACATTCAATTTATGACAAAGTGATTTCATCGTTATAAAAGGCATGTGATCAACGAACGTTTAAAATAACATATTATGTACTTGTGTCGGTCTGATAAACAATTAGTACGCCTTTGAACTCCGACACGTAAGCACGTGTTGGTCGGCGCTCTACAGTATGTCGCGCTTCGTTGTCATCTCGCGATGCGCATTCTCTGCTGTTACGTACTCATGCATGTAAGTCCTCCGCTTTTCTTCGACACACTTATGCTCATTAGTTTCTTTTAATATTGATTTTTGACTATTGTTCTTCCAGCGAGTTTTTATGATTTTTTCGGGTAAAATTCTTGTAAATACAGATGTGTAAGTTCGTGACAGAGTTTAATGTATCAGGTATTTATTTTATCATTATTGACTATATTTTATCTCATCGATCGGTTTTACATTGTATTATTTATTATCTAGATGCTTGAAAAGGGCCCAATCCAAAGGGCCGAAACGTTGTAACGTTTCTTATACATACGTGCCAATTGTAGTCGAAAACAATAAACGTTCTTGGTTAAAATACATTATGATTTTTCCTAAACATCTTATCTAAAATTATAAATCTTATAAAAAATCTTATAAAAAATTATTAATATTGATAATGTTCTCATTGATTTTTATAAGTAGTTTATAAATTTATAATAATTATAAAAGGTCGATTGATTAATGTTGTCTTGATCCTAGCAGCCGACTCGCCGTCTCCCCGCTGGCGTATCTAACCTCTTAGCGTGTCCGTGACATTTTACTTCCGTGACACGCACATGCATCATCACTTCCTCGATCAAATATTTTTTAAAAATCCATGGCAACACACAACCTTTCATATACCACTGGAAAGCTTGTGATTTCACCTTTCAGTGATCAGTTTTTTATTAACATCTCTAGTTTTTCTTAAAAGATATCATATCATTTCCGGTAAAAATTCAATAACCTCCCATAAGAGCTATGTTAAAAAGTGATTTTTTATATTGCTCGTTTGCAATAATTTACATGGCAACAGGGTCTCAAATTTTGAGAGATGGTTTATTATATGTTAAAGAACAAACTCCCAAAGTTTTATTTATGTGGCTAGTCTTTTAGTTTACTATAGAGCCACCTTAATAAAAAATTTTCACATTTGGACTTTGCGTCGCAATATCTCCGCTCGTAGGGCACGTAGCGGAAAATTATATAGGAGATACTCCCCTTATTTTGACCCCAACTATCGATCAAGCCTACTTAGAACTTGATCCGTTCATTCGTTATCGAGATCTCAACATCTCGGGTACTCGCAACCCGTCGCGTCGCGTAAAAGAGTCACGGTCGGTCTCGCTTCGCGTGTACTTGGCACGAGACACTACCGTGTCTCTTGATTCTTCCAAGAGCCGAATCCTTTTTTATACCAGGATGTCCTTCGACATCTTGCCCTCTTTTTCTTCTCATAAATGTATTATTTTTCCAAATATAGTACCCTGGAACTTCATGATATAATAACGTTTTTGCAAATTCGTCCGTTTTGCATAGGTCAAAAAACGCGATTAAGGTTGTTTTTCGTGGATTTTCAATAACTTCTTGAATATTATTTTCTGTAAAATACACACGTTGTCCATTTTCTAAATGTACTGCCAAATGCATTACAGTCGGATATCGATCATGAATTGAAAAATCGAAAAATCTCTAGCAAGCCTCTGAAGTACTTATGTAACGACCATTTACATACTTCTTCACTTCATCTATTTTATTTTGAACAGTAAACGTGGCTTGGTCCGAACCTTTATTAATATATTTACATATATACTTAATAGCCTGTACCGAATGGCAATATTCAACATTTATATGAGTCTGTAAACATCTCGTCAACATAGGACAATATGGAACAATCCATCTATTATCTATTCTTACTATTTTCCCACGTATATTAAGATTTACAATATGTCCTCCATTCTCTGGACTCCTTCGTCTATAAGTTGGATAGCCATCGTTCCCTGTTTGTGTTTCTATAATAAAATTTCGTGGATATCTCTTCAAACATCTATTATTCTTCATGCATGATGAGGCTGTGTTGTGCTTTCCACATGGTCCATGTATCAAATTTTTGCACACTATTGCATATAACAATGGATCACGTTCCTTATCTGGCAGTTCTGCACAAATAAATTTGTCTATTTCGTCTGGCTGAATTTTTGTATGCCACCATAGAAGTATATGGCAGTGTGGTAAACCTCGTTTTTGCCACTCCACACTAAACATGTAACATTTCACCATCCCAAATATTTCATTTTTTGTGCATAGTTTTATTAGCTTTTTCATTTTTAAATGAAAAACTCTTGCAATTATATCATGTCTGTCATATGATTTTTGTCCCTGAAACAATTCATTCTTTATTTCTGACCACTCCGGATTACATGTAAATGTTATAAATAAATCAGGCCGTCCATAGTTACGCACATACGTCATCGCGTCTTGCGTTTTCTCCTGCATGTATCGCGGTGATCCAGTGAATGACGACGGAAGAATAATATGCTGACCTACATTCGCAGCATTCACATTAGCATCCTGATTTAGTGCATCTCGCAGATGTATATATTCATCTACACGCAATTTTTTCTGATTACGTTGTATAAAATCTAATCTTTCTGCGATTATTTTTGCCATCATATCCACACAATACTGGTTGAATAAATTTTTAAAAAATGTATATGATTTATTCTATTTTCTCTAACCATTAATCTATATGCATAAAACTGCATGCAAGATACTGTTTTCACGTTTACACAATTTGTATTATTTTTTTGTGCTATTGATAAATTATAACCGTCCTCTCCTTTTATAAACATAAGGGGATATTGTAATGGATCATAGGCCCGATGAAGTTCATTAACACGTTGCAACCGTCCATCTCGACAATGCAGCACGATATCTCTCGATCCCTTTTCCTCATCTATCATCAAGACTGCCACCTCGTTCATTGTAGGAACATTATATCGCGTCCCCTATGTTCATTTACAGGTGCCCGATCAGCGTGAATAATTACTTTAATTCTTCTGTCGCACCTTCTAAATTTCTTTCGAGATTATATTTAAAACTTTTAATATAATTATTATGTGTTCGAGCTATGCAGGGATAGGTAACGACCGAGAAAACGAGACGGATGTAAAGCCGAATGTATCTCTTGTGTTTATTGGAAGAATACGTTTAACATAAAATGAATGAACGAAACGATTCGATACAAAGTAATTTGCCTCCGCGTTCGCGATGATCGAGAGTAGAGAGATAACCAAACAGAACGGACAGACTATTGAGAAGAACATGGATCACAATAAATGGTAGATAGTAAACCCGACGACGCAGTCGGTAACGCTTGATGGCGCCCCGATATATCGATAGGGACATCGACTTTGAGTACGAGAATTTGCGATATCCCTAACACCCTCTCTCAAATTTGAGTGCGTGAGGCTGCGATGTCTTTCATCCCAAGTCCATCGGTACAGAACGAATGTTTGCTGCTCGGTAGTGCCTTGGTAAGAACGTCGGCGATCATGTCCTCCGTGGGTGTATAGACGAGGTTGATCTGGTGATCCGTCAGGGCCTGTCTAATAAAATGACATCTAATGTCAATGTGTTTTGACCTGGAATGGAAGACCGGGTTGACAGCCAGCTTCGCAGCGCCTTGGTTGTCGTTATGAAGTGTTACCTTCCCGAGTGATGGTAACCCAATCTCTGAAAGAAGTTTAGATAAATAAATGGCTTCCCTTGCAGCATCGCTAAGGGCGGTATACTCCGCTTCAGTGGATGAGAGAGCCACGGTTCTTTGCTTTCGCGACTCCCACGATATAGCAGCGTTGGCTAGTAGGAACACAGATCCAGTGTACGACCTGCGATCCAGGCCGCAGTTGCCCCAATCAGCATCCGTATATCCGATAAGGGCCTTTCCACATTTCGTGTAGTACAATCCGTGGTTGATGGTGCCTTTGAGGTATCTGAGTACCCTCTTGGCAGATGTCCAGTGGACTCGTTTAAAAGAGGTGCACCATTGGCTTAGTGCGCTTACTGCGTGAGCAATATCAGGGCGAGTTCCCTGTGCCAGGTACATCAGCGAACCTAGGAGTTCGCGATAGGGTAGTTTTGATTCGTCTACGTCCGTGTCTTTGACAGCACCATGCAGCTTGGCACTAACATCCAGAGGTGTCTTCACTGGCTTACAATCGGTCATGCCAAATTTGTCTAGAACGTCACGGATGTATCCAGCTTGAGATAGATGTATCCCGTCCTTGATCCGAGATATTTCAATCCCGAGACAATATTTTGGGTATCCAAGATCCTTGATTACGAAGACCTTGGCCAGTTCTTCTTTCAAGTGAATGATGCGGGTTTCATCGCGAGAAGCTATGATAATATCGTCTACGTAGACCAATACCAGCGTTCGTTTCTCCTTGTTGTAGTACACGCACGGGTCGGCATGGGTTGGAGTCAGTCCAAGTTTCTTGAGAGCTTCGTCCAGTCGTTCGTACCATCGACGGCCTGCCTGACGAAGGCCGTATATTGCCTTCTCGAGCTTGCATACCTTGTTACCCTTCTTGAGCGCATACAACATCTTTTTAGCCTTCTCGATCAGAACAGCGTTAGATTCGGTCGCAATGATCCTCTCAAGCATCTCCTGTAGCATCTCCGGCATCTCCATGTATACTAACATGTCCATTATGCCATTTAGATAGGCAGTAGTGATGTCAATTTGTGAGATCCGCATGCCTTGCTCTACGGACGCAGCCATGAGCGCCCTCAACGAACTGAGTCTTGCAACCGGGGCGAATGTATCGTGGAAATCTACGCCAGGACGTTGTGAGAATCCCCTTGCAACTACGCGGGCCTTCCTTCGTTCCAGCTCTCCGTTCGCCTTGTATTTGTTCCTCAGCACGGTTCGGCAGCCTATCACCTTTTCGCCATTGGGTCTGTCAACGAGTGTCCAGGTGTCGTTGCTTACGAGAGACTTAATCTCGGCATACACAGCGTCTCGCCATTCATTACCGTCTGGACCTGAAACAGCCTGAGAAAGAGATATTTCAGAAGCGGCCATGGCAAACTGCGCGTCGAACCACTCCAGATCTTCGGCCATATTCTCTTCTTCGGGATTTTCCTCAACGGTCGCGGGCCGACTCTGTTGCAAAACCGGTCCTTTCATGTGGTACTGCTTAGCTGGTCGACCAGGTTTCCCGGTACGAATCTTCCGTGGACGTCCAGGACCTCGTACAAGCGGTTGATCTTCGTTGAAGTGGTCATCTTCATTTGCAGATGGTGGCGGATCGTCATCCTCGTCTTCATCTTCAGCCGTGATATCAGCATCTGCTGGATCTTCGGGTGCTCGACGATGGATCATTTCATCATTGTTTGCGATATCTATCCCTAGGTTTTGAAGTGAGTCATCATCTTCATTGAGAAGCTTCGTCCGACCATTTGTCGTTTCATTACTTATGAAGTCTTCGTAAGTGTTATTCGTGTCGAATCCATCCAGGAATTTCACATCCCTTGCGACAATGACTTTTCGGTCCTTCGCGATCCAGATGCGGTAACCCTTGGAAGTGTCAGCATAACCGACGAAAATGCCTTCGACGGTTCTGGGCTCGAATTTTCCCTTATTCGGATTCTTATTTAGAACGTGTACCTTACATCCGAATGATCTAAGATGACTTATGTCGGGCTTCTCGCCTTTCCATTGTTCGTAAGGAGTACATCCATCCAAACTCTTAGTGATGCAACGATTCCGTATGTAATTCGCAGTGTTGATAGCTTCTGCCCAAAATTGTGTCGGGAGTCCGGATTGTGCCAGCAGGCAACGAGCGGTTTCAATCAGCGTTCTGTTTTTCCGCTCGGCTACCCCGTTTTGCTCAGGAGTATGCGGAATGGTTAGGCGTCGTTGAATTCCGGAATCCTTCAATATACGATCCATGGCGGAGTTGCAAAACTCCTTTCCGTTGTCCGAATGAAAAGCCTTCACCTTGAGACCTGTCTGATTTTCGACGAAGTTCTTGAATTCGATGAATTTGCTTGTTGCTTCATCCTTACTCTTCAGAAAGTAGACTTGACACCATCTTGTATGATCGTCGATGAGCGTCATGAAGTAGCGCGCGCCTCCCGTTGAATTTACTCGCATTGGTCCGCAGAGATCAGAATAAATGATGTCGAGGCGGTGCTGTGATCTGTTAGCTCGAGATGAGAATGGAAAACTTGTTAGTTTCTGTGTGATGCATATTTCGCAGTTCGAAACTTTGGAGTTATCCTTCAGCTTGAATCCGGATGCTGCTTGAGTTTTCGACATTAGTAGTAAGTCTCTTAAGTTAAGATGGCCGAGGCGTTGATGCCAGATTTCGGTATCAGAGTATTTCTTCTGCGAGACTGTATTAGCTTGTTCGCCGGATCCTTTCAGAATATATAAGTCACCTTGACGTTCAGCGGTGAGCTTAATATTTCCTTTGATGTCCTTTACGGATGCTTGGTTTGAGCCGAATACGACTTGATAGCCTTTGTCCACAATCTTGGCTACAGATAATAGGTTGGTTCTCAGATCTGGAACATGCAGGGTATTTTCTAGTCGAATCCTTTTAGTTTTATTATTAACTCTCGTGAGAAGTTCTACGTTCCCTTTTGCATCCACCGTACTTGTTGCGTTGTTGGCTAACCTGATGTCGCTTTGTGTGGACATCGAGTTTGTCAGCATTCGAGCGTCTTTGCATAGATGAGACGTGCACCCGCTGTCGAGACACCATTGACTTGCGCCTACGCCCTTGGCGGGCTCGGATGACGAATACTGAGCGACTTCCGCGAAGAAACTTTCCGCTTCCGTATTGTTTGCTTTTTCGGCTTCTTGCGTCTTCCTTTTACGGCAGTCAGCATATTTGTGGCCGGTAATCTTACAGAAAGAGCATTTGTATTTAGGACGAAAAGGTGCTTTCGCGTTCTTATCGTTATGTGACGTCGATGCGTTATTCTTGCCGGATTTCGAATTCGGGTTGCGCCTGCCGTGAGCGAGCATCGCGCCTGATTCGTTGACGGTGACTTGATTTCGCGCTTCGTATTCCTCTACGATTTTTATTTTTAATTGCTCAGCGTTTGGCAGCGCGTCGCGAGATTCTATCGCGCATCTAAAGTTCTCGAAACTGCTAGGTAGGCTATAGAGAAGCATGATCGAGAGAAGATCTCCGTTGATCTGAACATCCATGGATTCTAGCTTATCGACGGCATCAAAAAATTGAGCGATGTGTGTCTTAACGTCCCCGCCTTCCGACATTTTTGTTTGAATAAGGCGTTTGAGTAACGTTGCTTTGCGCGCGGGACCTTTCGAGTCGTATATGGATTTTAATTTATCCCACACATCTTTGGACGTTTTACAACCACGTACCTGCTTCAACTCAGAGGGATTTATAGCTAGGATTAAGTCAGATTTTGCCTTGCGATCCTCGTTCTCCCACGCTGCGATGGCTGCTCGAGTTGCTGCGTCGTCGGCATCGCCACGAGATTTCGGGCATGGCCTCTCGCCACTCACGTAGCCCCAGTTATCGTTCTTAACGAGTAATGCTTCCACTTGTATCACCCAAGTATCATAATTGTCCTTGGTTAGCGTTTCTAATCGCGTAGAGTTAATTGTATTTGTCTGTGCCATCGTCGATTTATTCGCGGAACGCACTTTAACGACGATGATTTACTTATGACGCGTCACGGTCGATATATCGCGTTCACGACGTATCACGCCCGGAAAGAACAAAGAAACTCTCGCGTGGATTCAGCGAATTTAGATATGAAAAAGTATTTCTTCACTTTGTCGTTGCGGCTCTGGGCCCATAACCTGTTCGAGCTATGCAGGGATAGGTAACGACCGAGAAAACGAGACGGATGTAAAGCCGAATGTATCTCTTGTGTTTATTGGAAGAATACGTTTAACATAAAATGAATGAACGAAACGATTCGATACAAAGTAATTTGCCTCCGCGTTCGCGATGATCGAGAGTAGAGAGATAACCAAACAGAACGGACAGACTATTGAGAAGAACATGGATCACAATAAATGGTAGATAGTAAACCCGACGACGCAGTCGGTAACGCTTGATGGCGCCCCGATATATCGATAGGGACATCGACTTTGAGTACGAGAATTTGCGATATCCCTAACATTATGTTCTTGCAAACTTTTTTGCAATAATTCAATCAACTCTCTCTTTAGATTTGGAATTATATCTAATCGTCTTGAAATTTGATCTGCGTCTGAAATAAAATAAATCTGTAAAAATTCTGGTTTTTTTTCTGGTATTGGAAGTAAACTGCCAATGTAGTGGTATATTTGTACTTGAATTTTAAATGTGGGCATAAAATTGCCTTCTCTCACTTCTTTTGCACCAAATGATGTCATTTGAAATAAAGTATTATATTTTCTTGCATTCTCTAAAAAATTTTTTGAAAATGGATGTGTCCCAAAAATTAAACTTTTAATTAGTTCTGGCGGTTCCTCGGGTTCTGGTAAAACCACTTTACCCCCAAAACAACAAAGACCTGGCGATTCCTCAGACCATTTCCTTGCATTGCACTGTCTACAGATTTTTTCCATTTTTTCAATTGAAATTTCTTTCATATTCTCATAATCTATTTCAGGTTGATATGCTAATGCTGCCCTCATACCAAATGCATTTCTAGATTGCTCTTGCGAGCTGTGCGTTGTCGTTGTTCCTCGAGTCGCCTCATTTGTTGCGTGCGTCTTAATCTTTTTCGTTCCAATTTGTTGTCCTGATTTAGGCAAGTTTCGTTTTCATTACGTTTCTTTTTTCCCTGTTAACTTGCATTCTCTTTGCATCAGGAGTATTTCTAGACAATGTAGTTTTTCTTTTTGGCATTTTTTCTATTATACACTTAATTACACTTCCTTAAATTGAAGAAATTTAAGCTACGCAAATTTACTTTCAAAACGAACCAAAAACCTTGTCCCACGTTATTTCTTTCTTATTTTTAATAAAACTTATTTCCTAAAAATGTTATTAATTTTTTCTTTTTTTTTACAAATTAATTTTATCTTTTTTCTTTTAATATCTTCTTTTGAAATACATTATTTCCTTTTTTTAAATCATAATGATCAATAAATGTTTTTAAATAAATTTTTTTATAATTTCTATTAATTTCTAAATCTTAGAACACTCTTATTTTCACTAAAACTTATTTCATCAAAATATTATTAATTTTCTCTTTTTTCTTTTTTTAACACATTAATTTTATCTTGTTATTAATTGTAGTCTAAACCTTAAAACACTCTTTATTTGTTTATTTACTATTCTTTAAACTTACCTTTTTTGGTTTCACTCTACCTTACTCAATCCCTTGTTTAAAATCCTATCCAAAACCTCTTTCTTTCTTTATCTACTGCTATTTATCTCTTATTCTCATACTCTCTTAATCCATCCTTCGTTCAAAATCCTTAGTTTTCCAAAACGTCTCTTTCTTTATTTACCTCAGCTGTTTTATCTCAATCCTTCCTCACAATTTTTCTATTTTTTAAATTATAAAATAAATATTTATTGTAACTTTAATTCTTTCTTATTTTTACTAAAACTTATTTCTTAAAAATGTTATTAATTTTCTCTTTTTTCTTTTTTTAACACATTAATTTTATATTGTTATTAATTGTAGATATATTATAATCAGTACAAAATTACCTTTTTCAAAAAGGTAAAAAAAGGCGCCAAGTACAAGCGTAGTTGTTACTTCGAAAAAAACCAAATGGTAGTATCATTAATTTTAAATTTAAAAATATTTTAATAAAACCCAAATGGTACGTAATATATCTTTGTACCTCGAAAAAACCCAAAAGTGGGTAGGTAGTATCTTTATTTTCACAAAATTATATTACCTAACTTAACTCAAATGACATGTATTTCAATAAAAAAGATGTGAAATCTTTATTTTCTTCTTCACAAAATTATATTACCTAACTTAACTCAAGTGACATGTATTTCAAAAAAAGATGTGAAATCTTTAAATTAAATTGCGCCAATTGTAAAAAAAATATGTATATTGCTTTGAAAGATAATTGTTATGCAACTATACTTTAAAGAAATAAAACCCAAGTGGTATCTTCGTATTTCTATTCAAGGGTCTTCCTATTCTAAACCAAGTGATAATAGCTTCTTAATTCTCTTTAACAAATTTTTAATATTACAAAGAATCATTTTAATTACAAAGAATTAAAGAAGTAACGGTACAAAATAAAAATATTTAAAACAAAATAAATAAATTTTTCTTGTAAAAAAACTTGGCGCTGCATTTTTACTCCTGTCGCATTCTTCCCTAAATTATGTTTATTGTTTTTTATTCAATCAAAAATCTCAGTACTAATGTTTAAATTTTAATGTTTAAATTTCAAAGTCTAGCAGCGCCAAGTTATTTTACAAGAAAAATTTATTTATTTTGTTTTAAATATTTTTATTTTGTACCGTTACTTCTTTAATTCTTTGTAATTAAAATGATTCTTTGTAATATTAAAAATTTGTTAAAGAGAATTAAGAAGCTATTATCACTTGGTTTAGAATAGGAAGACCCTTGAATAGAAATACGAAGATACCACTTGGGTTTTATTTCTTTAAAGTATAGTTGCATAACAATTATCTTTCAAAGCAATATACATATTTTTTTACAATTGGCGCTGTTTCATCTCGAAGGACCAGAAACTCCTCTAGGCTGGCGCCAAACTCGTTTCAATGCGGTGCGGGGTAGGGTGGTTCGCGCTCCGTTTAGGTGCGCGGTAGGATCGTAGGATCGCAGAACAGGCACATTCAGTCAATTCAACTCGTATTATTTGTACTGTGAGAGAAGGTCTTTATTCGCTGAGGTGTCACAAACACGTTCACGTGAACACCACACTGCTGACACTTGTTATTTGAATGGCCGTGTCAAACGGTGACACGGCGGCTTTACACCAATATGGCCGAGAACGGCGCACGGCGCACGAGGCGCTCACAGAGATGATCGTTGAATGTCTTACACCAACATGGCCGATAACGGCGCACGGCGCACGAGGCGCTTACAGAACTAATCGCGGAATGTCTTGCGCGCGGTAAAACGACCGAACACGGCACTTTACCCGCACAACGTGGTATCTTGGTTTCTCTTGCGAGGGGAGACGGCCGACGGCGCAGATCCTTCGCAACCCGCAAGATTATCCTTAAACTCTCGCGAAGGGTGACGGCCGAGCGCGGCGCAGATCACTCACATTCGGCGAGATTGAACTTGAACTTCGCGAGGGGGACGGCTGAAGGCAGCGCAGATCACTCGCAACCCGCGAAGTTGCACGGAAACTCTCGCGAGGGATGACGGCCGAGCGCGACGCAGATCATTCGCAGCTCGCGAGATAGAACGATTCTCCCGCGGGGAGTGACGGTCGAGCACGACGTAGATCACTCGCACGCGGCGAGATTGAATACGGCCGAACACGGCGCTTAACTTTTAACTGAAGAGCACTGAAGTCTCGTTTTAAAATATACTGTCCGGCGCGGGACGACGGAGAGTGTGAGTCGACGCGGTGAACCACTTTATCGTGTTACGAGCGAGCGTCTTATCACGACACGCGGGATGGCAGGCTTATGGCGGACATCTTGTCGCGGCGCGAGCGGAAAATCTTGTCGCGGTACGAGCCCGGATCTCGAGTCGACGCGAGCCAGAGTTGTCGCGGCACGAGCTGAGATCCTGTCGGCGCGAGCGGAGATCTTGTCGCGGAACGAGCGGAGATCTTGTCGCGTGGCCCACCACCCGGTTCGACACTTTTGGCTTTGCAGAGACGGACACGTGTGGTTCACTGGCCGGCTACAGACGTACTCTACTTACTCCTTAGCGCTTCCGGCGGCGCCGCGACGCGAGGATGAAGAACCATGCTAATCGATTTTGATAGATATGCGGGTCGATGTTCGAGCGCTCGCGCAATTTGATTGGTCGCGAGGCGCTCCTGGAATCGCGCACGCAGCCAATAAGAACGGGATCGCGGTAGCGCCTCTTCATCCGTCGCGAAGGGCTCGCAGAGCGTGTGAACTCGCCCCAATCCGGAACAGCGCAATTTAATTTAAAGATTTCACATCTTTTTTTGAAATACATGTCACTTGAGTTAAGTTAGGTAATATAATTTTGTGAAGAAGAAAATAAAGATTTCACATCTTTTTTATTAAAATACATGTCACTTGAGTTAAGTTAGGTAATATAATTTTGTGAAAATAAAGATACTACCTACCCACTTTTGGGTTTTTTCGAGGTACAAAGATATATTACGTACCATTTGGGTTTTATTAAAATATTTTTAAATTTAAAATTAATGGTACTACCATTTGGTTTTTTTCGAAGTAACAACTACGCGTGTACTTGGCGACTTTTTTTTACCTTTTTGAAAAAGGTAATTTTGTACTGATGTCATGCATTTTGTAGTGTTACGCATTTTAGAAACAGTATATCTTTATCTTACAAACAGTATGTACAGATTGTAAAGCTCTATGAGCCGTATATATTTTGCGATAAAAGACATCCCTCGTTGGATATTTTAATAAAATATTTTTATTTTGTACTGTTACCTCTGTAATTCTTTGTGACCACTAAAAAATACACATGTAAACTTTGTATTTAAATACCTTGTATTCCCTTGTGAAATTTAAATAAAATTTTTTAATCTTATAAAATTGTTATCATACATTCTTTTCTAATTGACACAATGTAAAGATTTTTCAAAGTAGGTAGTGCAACAATTATTTTTTGAGGCAATATATATGTTCTCTCTGTAATTGGCGCTGCAATTTAAAGAAATATCATTTCTTTTTTGTAATTGTAATAGATCACTTGAAGCGCGACTCTTCTTTTTGATAAGGTAACATAATTTTGTGATGTGTATCACTTGGGTTATAATTTTTCGGACATAAAGATACTACTGCTTAGATTTTTTCGAGATTTTTCGAGATATAAAGATTATGTCTACCACTTGTTACTTATATTTTTTCGAGGTATAATACTACCACTTTCTCTTTTTTCGAGGTAACAACATATACACTACTATGCGTGTACTTGGCGCCTTTTTTTTACCCTTTTTTTAAAAAAAGTAGTTTTGTACGGATATCACGCCTTTTTGTAGTATTACGCATTTTATAAACAGTATGTACAGGGTAAAGCTATTTGGAGGTATAATACTACCACTTTGTTTTTTTCGAGGTAACAACATAACAGGGTAACAACATAATACATATACACTACTATGCGTATACTTGGCGCCTTTTTTTACCTTTTTTCAAAAAGGTATTTTTGTACGGATATCACGCCTTTTTGTAGTGTGTTACGCATCTTAATCTTATAAACAATATATCTTATAATCTTATAAACAGTATATACAAGGTATGAAGTTGAAAGTTGTTTCGAAGTTCGCGTTCCCGTCTACGGCTGCGAGCCGATCCGAAAATATGATCACGCGACATCCGTCTGTCGAAAGCATGACATCTGCTTCGCGGCCGCCGATTGGTCGACCCCCCTACGAGCCCGAAAGATCTCGAATGCGAAACCGGAGCGCTCCAAAGGACAGAACAGCACAAGCGCGCGCCGGAATCGGATCTCGCGTTTTGCCCCGGTTGGTTGCGAGTATCGCTCCTCCAAGATTCATCAATCCGCGAGTGTCCAGAATTCTTCGAGATAGGATCACCTCCGCGGCTGATATCCCGATCTCCTGCGCCGCTCCCTGCCTCGCGAATCGATTGTCGTTGGCGAGCGGATTCTTTGGAGCCCTGCGACGGCTCGATTCGCCTGTGTTTCGCCCGTGCGGGTCGCCACGAGGCAATCATCATTGTGAAACCCTCAATAAATAAACATTGTGAAGTGTGGGTCATTTTTGTTTTGTGTCGCTGAATCCTGGATCCCTCCACCGAAGGACGTTCGGCGGGCCTCTCGGCGCGTGCTCCGGCATTCTGAGTTCGATCGCATCGCCTCGCGATAGCGAGAGCCACGGATTCTCAACTCGATCTCGACGCCTGGTCTCACTCATTCTACGAGCGCCGATCGATTCGAACAGAAAAGTTGGTCCTTCGAGCCGGATCGGAGTCTCGCGGTGTGCAGGACATTCAAGGAAGATTGCGACACCTCTCAGTGAAATTCACAGTGCATCGCTCATTGTGCGCAAGCCTTGACAGCACGTTCGGCAATCGTTAAATAAAAACCCAATAGATTGCAGCAATGAGCGAACAATTATCGAAACAAATCGCGCTACTGCGCATGGTGGCCCGATCTCTCGAGAACTTTAAAAAATTTGGTCGGATCAACTATACGCCGGCCAGGATCCGCTCCAGGATATCCTCTCTGAAGGAAACATGGAGCCAGTGCATTCAAGGCCACGCCGAGCTTCTCCATCTGTTTCCGGAGGACAAACGGGCCGATCTCGACTACTTCAGGGAGCATCAACTCGACGAACACGAGGATGTCTACCAAACGACGTTGGACCTCATGACGGAGTGGCTGGAGGAACTGGAGCCATGCGTTAGTCCGAACCGATCTTATCATATTGAGCATTCGTCCTTCGCGCGATCTGAATCGTCAGCGTTATCGTTAAGGCATCTTCCGCCTATCAAGCTCCCTCCCTTTTCCGGTGATTTTCAAGAATGGGAGAGCTTTCGCGATAGATTTACAGCGTTAATAATCGAAAATAAGGAGCTCTCAAATTTCTCTCTCTTGCATTTCCTCGCGTCAAGCTTAAACGGGCCCGCTCGCGACGTTATATCGAGCATTCCGATCACCGCGGACAACTTTTCCGTCGCGTGGAAAGCGCTTCACACTCGGTTTGAAAATAAGCGTAAACTTATCGACCTTCACGTCGCGACGTTGTACAATTTGCCTCCCATGTCGCGGGAATCTGCCGCGGAACTGCATGCGTTACGCGATAAAGCCGATAAATCAATATCGGCGCTGAAGTGTCTTGGTCGATCATCGGAAGAAATCCTGAGCGATATTCTCGTTTATTTCGTAACTCAAAAGCTTGATCCGACAACGCGACGCGCATGGAAATTGAAAAGTAGCACGGAACCAACTCCATTAATTTTCGAGGATTTAATTCACTTCATATCCTCTCGCGCGACCGCGCTTGAGGAATTGACGCCGTTAAATTTAAAACCAAATCGAAGTGTTAAGGTCAATAATGCCACGACCACTGACACTTCAGCGCCAACTTGTACTTTATGTAAAAAACAGCATTACCTAAATAAATGCCCTCAGTTTGTAAATAAGAGCCCGAGTCAACGACGCGAAATTATCAAACAAGCGAGACGGTGCTTTAATTGTCTCAGTCTGAAACATTCAATTCAGGATTGCAAGAGCAAGTATTCTTGTCGCATTTGCCAACAGCAACATCACTCCTCGCTTCATATTGACTCGCACTCTTTTTTTGATTCGAATACTAATCCTACCAGCGTTAATCCCGTAACCTCCGACCGAAACGTTTCCGCGGAGGCGGACTCGGATCATCCTGCGAGTATCTCGATCCCCTCGCACGCCGTCGCGATGTCGTCCGTTTCCGACGCCGCGGTCCCGTCCCCGGTATTACTTGCCACCGCAAAAGTGATCGTCGAATCACCAACAGGGCGCAAACAAGCCGTCAGGGCCCTACTCGACCAAGGGTCCGAGGTTACCTTCATAACAGAGAACCTCGCTCAACTTTTGCGTCTTCGTCGAAAAAAAACGCTCACCACGATTTCAGCAGTAGGTTGTTCAAACGCCGGTATATGCCGGAATGCGGCCGTCGTAAACATTTCTCCGCGCGATCGATTCGGGCCGACCTTTACCACGGTCGCCTTTATTTTGAAGTCGCTAACCAAATATAATCCTCGAAGTTCTCAGAGCGTTTGCGATTGGAAACATCTCAATGACTTACGACTGGCAGACGACGATCCGACAGGATCCGCCCCAATCGAATTAATTATTGGAGCTGACTTATACAGTCGTCTAATTTTGAAGGGTATCCGCAGAGGGCCCGACGGGCAGCCCATAGCGCAAAATTCGCATTTCGGCTGGATAATCTCCGGACCGGTATCCACGCAAGGCTCACCGATTCCAACGGTGAATGTCTTCCATTGCACTTTGGAGAACGAGATTCGCCGATTTTGGGAGATCGAGGAAATTCCGTCCCCGAAGATTCTCTCTCCTGAAGATAAACAATGCGAGGAGCATTTTCGGACGACTCATTCGCGTATCCCTGACGGTAGATATGTAGTTCGTCTCCCGTTCAAAACCGGGCCTCCTATTGAAATCGGCAAATCTCGTGCGATCGCCCAGCAAAGACTCGCCGCGCTTAATCGTCGACTTAATGCTAACCCCGAATTGAAAAAGGAATACGACGATTTTCTCCGCGAGTATGAGAGCCTTGGACATATGAGACCCATCGAAGCACCCGCGCCGTCGAACTCCCAGGTCGTCTACATACCACACCACGCGGTGATTCGAGCTACGAGTTCGACCACAAGGTTACGCGTTGTTTTTAACGCATCGAGTCTAACCACCAACGGCACATCTCTAAACTCGCATCTACTAACGGGACCAAAAAAGCAACCCGACTTACGAGCGATCGTTTTAAGATGGCGTCAGCATAAATACGTGGCCGCAGCAGATATCACCAAAATGTACAGACAGATTTTAGTTGACCCCCGCGATTGTAATTATCAGTGCATATTGTGGTTCAAAAAGGATTCACCCGAGGTGCAGGATTATGTATTGTTGACCGTGACCTACGGTGAAGCATCAGCGCCTTACCAAGCCATCCGTACGATAGAACAATTGGTACGCGACGACGGTGATGCTTTTCCTCTCGCGATCCTCATTTTGCTCGAGAACACTTACATAGACGATGTTCTCTTCGGCGCGGAAGATATCCCCTTGCTACGTCAAGCCAAGGAGCAAGTTTGCGCGCTCCTTTCGCGAGGTGGATTCGTCCTTCGCAAATGGGCCAGCAACGATGCGAGTCTACTTTCCGATATTTCTCCAGACAATCACGGCTTAGCTTGCAGTAGAGTATTGCAACTCGACGATCAGCTTAGCATTTTGGGCATAATCTGGAACCCCGCGCTTGATTCATTCGAGTTTCAAGTTTTTCTACCAGACTCGTTGCCCGAAACGAAACGCGCCATCCTTTCAACGATAGCCAAACTATTCGACCCGTTGGGATGGGTAACTCCGATAACAGTCAACGCAAAAATATTTATGCAAAACCTCTGGAGACTAAAGTTAGACTGGGATGATACGGTTCCTCCTCCTACAATTCACCGATGGGAAGCAATATATCGCGATCTCTCGCATTTAAACGGCTTACGAGTTCCTCGGTGGACAGGTCGCGGCTCCGATACTGTCCAATGCGAACTCCACGGGTTCGCGGACGCGTCCACAGCAGCCTATGCCGCCGTGGTATACATGCGGGTCAGCTCTTTATCCGGGGAGATCACTACTTGCATGCTTACAGCAAAATCCAAAGTCGCTCCTCTCAAAACGATAACCGTCCCGCGCCTCGAGTTGTCCGCCGCGGCCCTTCTGGCGCGTCTTATGGAGTTTGTACAGGAATCTCTCAAACTGAAATCGGTAGCAAAATATTGTTGGACGGATTCCAAGGTCGTGCTAGCCTGGCTTCGATCACATCCATCCCGATGGAACGTTTTCGTCTCAAACCGCGTTGCTGATATACAAACTCGAATTTCCGACGCCGAATGGCGTTACGTACCCACAAACGAGAATCCGGCCGACTGCGCGTCGAGAGGTTTACGCGGACACGAATTCAATTCGTTTTCGCTTTGGTGGTTAGGCCCGACGTGGCTGCGCCTCGATCAGACCGAATGGCCGACGCAGGACTTTTTGCCAGTCGCCGACGAAAGCGAAGAAGCGAAGCCGTTAGTCGTACACATCACTCAAGCCGCGTCACCCTGGGATCTCGCGGTTCGATTTTCCAGTTGGACCAAGCTATTGAGAGTAACTGCGTATATTGTTCGGTTCGTAAACAAATGTCGAAAAAGGGAAAGCGGAACCAAGGATCTCACCGCGAATTCGAAGGCCCTTACCTCGCACGAATGTCAACAGGCCCTTTTAGTTTGGATTAAGACAATTCAAAAGGCGAATTTTTCAGCGGAACTATCTCAGTTGAAAGAAGGCAAACCCTTATCGACTAAAACCGCGATCGCATCCTTAAGCCCCTTCTTGGACGAACATCATGTCATTCGCGTAGGCGGACGCCTTTACAATGCTCCGCTGTCGTTCGAAAATAAACACCCCGTTCTTCTATCCGCTCATCCGGTAGTCGATTTGATTATACAACACGTCCATTTGAAAACTTGTCATTCAGGCATACAACTCACGTTAGCCACACTTCGTCAAAATTATTGGATACTAAGAGCAAGAAACGCGGTCAAACGAATCATCCACAAGTGCGTGAAATGCGCCCGAGAAAAAGCAGCTGTACCTGAGCAACTCATGGGCCAACTTCCGCGGGCCCGAATATCGGCCCCCCCGCGAGCGTTCGTGCATTGCGGCGTCGATTACGCCGGTCCCGTCGCGACCCGAGCCTCCTCAGGAAGAGGAGTAAAATCGCGCAAAGGGTATATCGCTCTATTTATTTGTCTCGCTTCTCGAGCAATTCATCTGGAACTAGTTAGCGATTATTCTGCCCACGCATTTTTAGACGCTTTCTCACGCTTCTGCGCTCGGCGAGGTCTGCCTGTCGTCATGTATTCAGATAATGGCACAACGTTTACCGGTGCCGAAAGAGAATTACATCAGGCTTATCGTGACGCCATTGCGAATCCCGACTTTTTAAACAAAACCGCGGCGGATCATATCGCATGGAAGTTTATCCCCCCGCACGCTCCTCACTTCGGAGGACTCTGGGAGGCCGGCGTCCGCAGCTTAAAGCACCACCTTCGTCGCGTCCTCGGCTCTCATACGCTGACATTCGAGGAGTTCGCAACGCTCCTATGTAGAATCGAGGCTTGCCTAAACTCGCGACCCCTTGGACCTCTTAACGACACTCTCGACGATTATGAGCCGCTCACTCCGGGTCATTTCCTGATCGGGTCTGCTCTGACAGTCAATCCCGAACCTTCCGTCCTATCTATTTCCGAGAATCGATTGTCCCGATGGCAGCTTGTTCGGCAAATGACGGAACGGTTTTGGAAAATCTGGCAATCGGACTACGTGAACGCTCTGCAACAACGAGGTAAATGGCGAAAGGAACAGCCATCCATTAAAGTCGGCACCATGGTGCTCCTAAAAAATCCACTCTTGCCTCCGTGCAAATGGGAGCTCGCGAGAGTAACTCAGTGTCACGAGGGCCCTGACGGTTTAGTGCGAGTCGTCTCCGTCCGAACCGCGTACTCCGAGTACAAGCGACCGATCGTAAAATTGTGCGTTCTTCCGGTCGACTTCGATCCTCCCCTCGACGACGCAACGAATAAAAGCGTATTATGTAAATAGTTACTATATTACGGAATCTCCTCCCTTTTTTTTATTTTTATTTTTTTTTTTTTATATAGAACCCCTTTTTTTCGGGACCGCTGAGTAATCTTCGCGTCTGATTGTAAGTTTGAATAAGTTAAATTTAAATTTAAGTATTGTATCTAGTTTGTAAGAAGGGCGCCTCTCGTGTCACTGCTTCTTAAGGCGGGCGGTAACTCCCTCCAACTAAAGTACCCGGATGTCCTTTGTATGTGTCTTTTCGAAACTGACGTTTCGAGGCGGGCGGAATGTTTCGAAGTTCGCGTTCCCGTCTACGGCTGCGAGCCGATCCGAAAATATGATCACGCGACATCCGTCTGTCGAAAGCATGACATCTGCTTCGCGGCCGCCGATTGGTCGACCCCCCTACGAGCCCGAAAGATCTCGAATGCGAAACCGGAGCGCTCCAAAGGACAGAACAGCACAAGCGCGCGCCGGAATCGGATCTCGCGTTTTGCCCCGGTTGGTTGCGAGTATCGCTCCTCCAAGATTCATCAATCCGCGAGTGTCCAGAATTCTTCGAGATAGGATCACCTCCGCGGCTGATATCCCGATCTCCTGCGCCGCTCCCTGCCTCGCGAATCGATTGTCGTTGGCGAGCGGATTCTTTGGAGCCCTGCGACGGCTCGATTCGCCTGTGTTTCGCCCGTGCGGGTCGCCACGAGGCAATCATCATTGTGAAACCCTCAATAAATAAACATTGTGAAGTGTGGGTCATTTTTGTTTTGTGTCGCTGAATCCTGGATCCCTCCACCGAAGGACGTTCGGCGGGCCTCTCGGCGCGTGCTCCGGCATTCTGAGTTCGATCGCATCGCCTCGCGATAGCGAGAGCCACGGATTCTCAACTCGATCTCGACGCCTGGTCTCACTCATTCTACGAGCGCCGATCGATTCGAACAAAAGTGTTACGGACTATTATTTCTAAAGAAAACAACAATTTAATATTTTGCTTAGTTTTTTAAAAATAATAATCTGTAACCCTTTTAGTTGTACACCTTGTATATATTTTTCAATTTCAACATAAAACATAATCGCAATATAGCATGATTAATGTTAATAAGTCGTTAACTGTAAAATTTTTTATTTATTTTTATTCGCGTGTCTTACTGACGCAATTGTATATGTACCGATATCTACAGGTATCAATGTTTTTGATAATTACAGATGGACACCTGCAACACGTGTCTGAAACTTACCTTATTTGTTTATTCTTTTATTTCCTTCAACTAATCGCAAATTAATTCTATTTGATAAAAGCAATTCTGTCAAATTTCTCATACATAACGCATCGTTTATAATTTTCTCAAGCGAATGTCACAACTAGATAAAATTATCTTTCATATTTTGACAGTTGAGTAGGAACATATTTGAGTTGGCGAAAAATGATTCTCTGAAACCGCACGTGTGTGTAAATAATTCAGTAGAAAATATATAATCTTCATTTCAAAATACATTTGCACACTACGTAAATGTAATATGATAACGTAGTTTTTGCTATTCAATTGATTAAATTTTAGAAAAGAAAAAGATTTAAAAGTATATAACTATGTGAGTCTATAAGGAGACATAGACTACGTTTACATGGCACTGTTGATCGGGTTTTATAACTTCGGTAGTTCTTAGGCCAGTCAATCACAACTATTCCATTCTTCTGAAGAATGATTACGATTGGTCTTCCTGACAACTACCGATGTTATAAAACCCGATTAACGGTGTCATGTAAACGTAGTGCAAATTGAATCATATATATTTAATTGCCTGCTCATTAAATATAAAGTGCAAACACATAAAAATTGTATATTTTTTTATATACTTAAATGCAATAGGAAGAAATAATTAAACAAATATCCTTGCATAAGAATATTATGCATAATTTTTACAAAACATATTTAAGATTCGCGCAATTAAAATATATAATAAAATTAATAACGATTCTATAAATCTTAGGTATATGTTAATAATACGACATGATCTTTTTAATCATGAAACTTACAAACTAACAAAAAAAGATTCGTATCCTAAATGCTAATAATTTTTCTAATGTAACAATAATAATACTGAAAATATATGGATAGAAATATATATAATAAATAATAACATAATTAATGATATACAAGAGATTTTGTCGCGCATATCGATTTTCAACAATGGATAGATATTGTAACAAATACGTTTTACATTCATTCAAAAACAAATTATGTGTACACATAATAAAAATTGTATGAATTAAAATTATGTGTATACACATAATAAAAATGCGGAATTATTTTTATGTCAGACATAATTTTAATGCATCCTATTTTTATTATGTCAAGACATAATTTTAATTCATCCAATTTTTATTATGTCTAGACATAATTTTAATTTGTCCAGTTTTTATTATGTTATGACATAATTTTAGTTCTGCCGCTAGGGAATTTTTAAGTCGATTCTTATGAATTAAGCTTGAATTCGATGTCTAGGTATCCAAGGTTGCCGATAACGGGTTACAAATAGTGCGCTCCATAGTTTTCGGTGTCCAGGTGTAATAATACGTTGAATTCGATGTCTACGTGTCCCACGTTGCCGATGACGAGATCCACATAGTGCGCTCCGTAGTTTTCGGTGTCTACATGTATTAATACCTCAAATTTAATATCTACGTGTCCTACATTCGGATTTAAAATTATTAATACACCTAGTCACCAAAAACTACGAAGCGCACTATGTGGACCTCGTCATCGGCAACCTGGAACACGTAGACATCGAATTCAAGGTATTATTACTCCTAGACACCAAAAACTACGGATCGCGTTATCTGGACCTCGTCATCAGCAACCTGGGACACTTAGACATCAATTTCAAGGTATTAATATACGTAGACACCGAAAACTACGGAGCGCACTATGTGGATTCCGTCATCGGCAACCTGGGACACGTGGTCATCGAATTCAAGGTATTAATACACGTAGATACTGAAAACTACGGAGCTCACTATCTAGACATCGTCATCGTCAACCTGGGACACCTAGACATTGCATTCAACGTATTATTACACCTGGACATTGAAAACTACGGAGCTCACTATCTAGACATCGTCATCGGCAACCTGGGACACCTAGACATCGCATTCAACGTACGATTACACCTGGACACCAAAAATTATGAAGCGCATTATTTGGATCCCGTCATCGGCAACCTGGGACACGTGGACATCAAATTCAAAGTATTAATACAAGTAGACACCGAAAACTACGGAGCGCACTATGTGGACCTCGTCATCGGCAACCTGGAACACCTTGACATCGAATTCAAGGTATTAATACACGTAGACACCGAAAACTATGAAGCGCACTATCTGGATCCCGTCATCGGCAACCTGGGACACGTGGACATCGAATTCAAAGTATTAATACACGTAGACACCGAAAACTACGGAGCGCACTATGTGGACCTCGTCATCGGCAACCTGGAACACCTAAACATCGAATTCAACGTATTATTACACCTGGACACCGAAAACTATGAAGCGCACTCTCTGAATCCCGTCATCGGCAACCTGGGACACGTGGACATCGAATTCAAGGTATTAATACACGTAGACACCGAAAACTACGGAGCGCACTATGTGGACCTCGTCATCGGCAACCTGGAACACGTAGACATCGAATTCAACGTATTATTACACCTGGATACCGAAAACTATGAAGCGCACTATCTGTATCTCGTCATCGGCAACCTGGGATACCTAAACATCGAATTCAAGCTTGATTCATAAGAATCAATACATATTATATATATACTTAAATTTAGCTAAATAGAAATCTTCCTTCTGACCGATAAGTCTATCGACCTTTAATAATTTACCTACTAGATCGTTCGAAATACGCGCGCGATATCGAAACTGGCGATACCTGCGCCGCCAGTGTCGAAAAAGTGAAAGGGACATTTTCTCTGATCACGTGATATATATATATATATATATATATATATATATATATCACATATATATATATATATATCAAAATTTTAATAAAAAAATTTTCACATTTGGACTTTGCGTCGCAATATCTCCGCTCGTAGTGCACGTAGCGGAAAATTATATAGGAGATACTCCCCTTATTTTTACCCCAACTATCGATCAAGCCTACTTAGAACTTGGTCCGTTCACTCGTTATCGAGATCTCAACATCTCGGGTACTCGCAACCCGTCGCGTCGCGTAAAAGAGACACGGTCGGTCTCGCTCCGCGTATACTTGGCGCGAGACACTACCGTGTCTCTTGATTTTTATTAATTTCTAAACCTTAGAACACTCTTTATTTGTTTATTTACTATTTTTATGAAATTATTTATCGCTCGCTGATTTGTTGCTTTCCTACTTATAAGATAATCGCTAAGATATTAATTGACACTGCTTCATGGAACCTTTTTATTTTGACATTTTAATGCTTTCCACAATTCCAACATTTATGATAACAAGAACATTTATTAGAACATTTATTATTTTCTTTATTTATTTGAAAATTTCTTCTTCGTTTTCTTCCTCGAGATTTCGTTTGCGTTGTAACACTCTGAGACGTCACAATTCGCTGTAGCTCAGTCGTCTGTGTACCTTTATCCTCAGACTTCCTTGGTGAAACCTTGTCGATTCTTTTAGGAGAGGAAAGAAGAGGAGAGAGGAGATGTGGAACCTGGAATTCCTTCAGGATTTCTTCTAAAGCTGGCTTTGGTGTTGAGGATGCTGGAAAAGTTCGAGTTTTTGGTAAGATCAAGAGAGTTGGTCTGCTTGCACCAAGAATTGGTGAATGATGGATAAGGCGTCTAGCGCCTGATAGCGACTTAGCGCTTGAAATTTTATTACCTCTAGGCGTCGGTGTCTGGGCACCGGAGGATTGAGGTCTTTCAAGGGAATGTAAGGATCTCGCCTTTGATTGAGGATAATCAGTTCCCAGTTGGCTAGCACCGGGAGGCGTGTCAACCACAATCACCTTCCTTGATGATTTTTCCTCTGTACGTCTAGCGCTGGGAGGCGGTTGTGGAATCTTCCTTGGAGGATTCGTGAAGAGTTCTACCGGTTGACTAGCACCGGGAGTCGACTGAGCGTCGTTCGCAGGACAGTCGCCCAGGATTACCTTTCTCCTCTTGGTATAGAGAGTCAAAGGAAGAGGCTGAGTCCTGCGTCGCTCTGTCGAACTCTTGACCACCACTTCCTCGGCGAGCCGGGAAGGGTGTTGGGTTTTATTGGAGCGTGGCGAGGCTAGCTCTACCGCTTCGGCCGATTGCTCACAATCTACCGAATTTTCTCTGCGATGGGCTCTCCTTTTATACCCGAGAAAATCGGCGGCGAGTATCAACAACGGCGGTTGCTAGGAAACTTGCGTCTCGTGAATCTTGCAATCTGTCATTCCGGAAGCGATCTGAATATTCTCGCCTTCCGATGACTTGAATTTGCCCTTCGTTCATCGTAAATAATAACTTTCTTGCTGTCATGAATCCACGTGTCGCCGGAGCAGCGGTTCGGAGGTTACCCTGAGGGCTTGGTGGCTGACGGAGGTTGCCACACTATTCTTTATACTTACCTTTTTTGGTTTCACTCTCAATCTTTCCTCACTATTTTTCTATTTCTTAAATTATATAATAAATATTTATTGTAATTTTAATTATTAACTATAATACATTTTCATTTTTATTTTAACCTTAACTTACTTTATCTTCCCCTTCCTCTTCACGTTTTATCTCCCTGTCACAACCATATCAATTCACATCCATTATATTCACATCCGTTAACTCTCAATTTCTCTTCTTCGCAACCGCTCAGTTTACATCTGTTGTTAACTTTCAATTTCTCTCAAGTAACTCTTTTTCTCAAATATTATTTACCTATGCGATTTACATTCAAATCTGCTTGACTTCTTTCGCTTTTCTACATTTGTAATGAATTTCAAAAATCGATAATCGTACAGACAAAAGACGAATTATTTTCTCAAATATACATCAATTTTTTATTTTAACATTACGTTAATTTTAGTTTTTTTAATTTTTTTTAAACAATTTCAAAAAAAACCTATTTAAAATAAAAATTTACTACATTTTAAATTATTTTTTTTTAATTTTCTAGGGGTAACATGTACCAAAACATTTAATAACAATTCTTTTTTTTTAATTAAACAATCACATACATTTAACATTAATTTCTTTTGATTTTTTCAAATTAATTAATCTTTATCTTTTCCCAAACAATCTTTTCGCTTCGTTTTCTCTTTTTCATTTCCCATATCCTTTTCATAGTCTTGCTTGCTTAAACTATCACCTTTCTCCCTTCTCTCTTTTTTTTCATCTTCCTCCTTTTTCTCTTCATTATTTGCCATTTTCTTTTCATCATTTTTCCCCCTTTTTTCTTCTTCATTTCCCATCTCCTTTTCATAGTTTTCAAGTGCCATAATTCGTCCATCCCATCTGTTCGAAATTCCGTTCACGTTACACCATCCGATCAGATGGCAGCATCGACCGGACACGAACGGCCGGAGCGACGCGGCAGTTTGCGCAAGCACGGGCGCGCTCATGGTGGAATTATAAAAGGTGAGACATTGCGCATAATGGCGGCATGTGGGGCGGGACCGAAATTTCAACCAATCAGATTTTACCCATTTGGTAACGCGCGTATTTCAAACGTGAATGACTAATCAGAAATAAGAACATAGTATTTATATATAATATATATATTTGAAGTAAAAATATATGTGTATTTATAAATATTAACATAAACTCATATTGTACACTACTGAAAACTAATAAACAATACAATATTGAAACAATACAACAGAAAATAAAACTTATAAATAAATGAAAATGTAAGAAATATATATAGTGCTATCTAAATAATAATATTGCACATATGCTTCGTTTTTTTTCTATTTTTTTTTATATTATTCATTTTTATTTCATTATTAATTGTTCTTAACCGTATATATGTTCTGGTTCTAACTAAACATGCTATGACCTCCGTTGGAAAGTCATTAGCAATTTTTGAATAAACTATATGCGTTAGTTTATCAAAAATTTTGTCTTCTAAATTTAAGAAATCACCATGGAATAAATTGAATTCTGTATTCATTACTTGTGCAGCTGTCAAAAATTCTGCAGAAGGATGAATACAGTTTCCGCGTGATATGAATGACAACCAGTTATCACAGGGAGGCATTGCTTTGGTTGTACATCCTAGCATTGGATATTTGTGTCTAAATCGGTGTGCTACATAACCCGTTATGTAAATTAGTGCTTCTGATTCGATGTCCTGTGCTGCAATGCTGGTCTCGAACTCTTTCAATAATTTCAACTCGTTATCCTTTGCAATATAATTTGTTATAGCTGAAAAATATAACCAAAATGATGTGTAACTAAGGTCGGTATCCATATAGTCGGTTTTTATATTTAAGATCATCTTAAGATGTCATAAACCAAAAAACCAATCACAGAGCCGTATTAACATCTTAAGACATTACTTAAGACATGACTTAAGACAATCTTAAAATAAGAACGGATTAAAAATATCGGCTTAAAAGTTTAAATAAAATATCAACAAAAAAAGACAATGATAATTACTTATAATCTTTATATTTATTATATATATATATATATATATATATATATATATTACAAATAGCATATATATAGCAATATATATATGCTATTATATATATATATATATATATATATATATATATATATAGCAATATATATATATATATATATTGCTATTTGTAATACATATGTATATATGTATAACAGTTGCAATTTGTAATACATATATATTTAATAAAATTTTCGTATTATCTACTTATGTAATTACTGTCAGTATGTATTATATACTTATTATTGCTCTTAAATACTAATTGTACTCTATATAGTTATTATCATTTATGTATAATTAAATATTTTATAAACCAGGATATGAATTCATATTATGAAATAATACAATTTAATTTTTTTATATCCTTCCTTCTCTTTTCTAAAAAAGACATGTTAAGTCGATTACTCGCATATCTCGAAGTTTATTGTTGCCTCTTTTCCGCAACGTGCTGATTGGTTCTCTCGCTGTGCTAACTTCGTGAGCGGCTGTTATTGCATATTTTAACAGTATGTATGTGTCAAGGAGAGATTATTCATTTACAATTGTGACGTGATACAATTGTCACATACTGACAATAATATTAATAATAGTAATAATAAATTGTCCATTTCACACTTGCCCCTAAAGTCTTGAACGGGACATAGTTATCAGAAATTACAAAAATCTAAAAAGAGTTTGCATTTAATCGAAATACCATCACTATCAAGTCCTTCATTTTCTCCTTCAGTTTCTTCTTGGCTTGCTTGGAAATTGCTGTTCCCTAAGAAAAGTGCAGCTTCCTTCGCTAACTCTTCATCTTCCGTTTCATTGAAGATATGTGATTCGCAGGGACTCTCAGAATGGACATCGTGTAAATCAAATAGTGGGGCTGAGGCATTATCAATATCTGTGTTTCCTCTCACAGAAATAGCGTGTTTGGAATGTCTACCAAGGATGTACCATTTCAAACGGTTTCTAAATTCTACGGGCGATGGGTGACTATTTGCTCCTCCCATTGCTCGTAGGTAGGAAAAAAAGTTTTCCAGAATATCCTGGCACAGTTTTCGGGTTATTATGTACTGTGGTTGAAAATTTTCATCTGAGTATTTGTCTTTAATGTACACTAAAAGTTGTTTCAATGAGTTTATTAGTCAATAATATGCCTTTTTGAAATGGCATAAGGCATGTTTTATTGACTACTCTCATTTTTAAAATGAATTCGTTCATATTCTCAAGAATTTGATTTTGCTTGTCCAGGTCCACTCCATAAGCACGTAATCCACTATGCTGTCCGAATTTCGATTGAATATTAAGGATGTCGAACTAATCATTAATTAGTTTCAGCATATTTGACATTTCCTTCCAATTTTCCTTTGACATAAATCCTTTTTTACCACAGTATTCTAAAGCCTTTGCATTACGAAGTGAAAATACTTGGGCCGCTAATTTTACTCGTTGCCGTTGGAATCCCTTTGCATCAAGATGAGTTCTGCTCAAATTAAATGCAATTTTTAAATCTTGACAATTCAACTGTAACAACTCTTCCAAAAGAGATGCATCAAGAGTTTGACCATCGAAGTTAAAACCCGAATCAAATAAATTGTTTCTTAATAATTTAATGAGATGGGGTACACGTCTGCAAACACAAAAACTTTTAAAGAATTGTCTGCTGGATGTAAAAAAAAACATTGCTTTTCTCTACTTTCATATCTTGAAGTTGTTGCATTTGTAGTAATTCCTATATTTGTTTCCATAAACTCATATTTGTAGGGCCCATGTCACTTGTCGTGGCCACTACTATATACTCAATTTTATAGAGTGCTTCAATTATTTCAAATAGAACGTCTTTGGTCATGGGTTTGGAATATTCATAAAAGATCGGCTGTTTCCATTTCGAAAATAAACCACGAATCATTACTACATGACACGTCTTGTGTAGTCCATAAATTTGTTGTTCTCGACGTTCTAAATCAACTTTGTTAAAAATATAAATTTCATCGAAAGTTAATACTGCAAGTTTTTGTGCAGTTGTTAAATTCTTTCCTTTTATTTCCATTATTTTTAGTGTTTCGTGCAGAATTCCAGGCTTTACCTTAAAATTAGCAACCCAGTTTCGGAGAGTTGTGACACAAGGTAAAGGAATTTTCTGAACTTTGCGAGTAGGTAAGCTATGTTAGTTCTAGGCCATGGGATCTGAGGGGGGTGAGGGGCGGGGGGGACCGCGGGCGGGGGGACCGCGGGCGGGGGACCGCGGGTCGGGGGAAACCGCGGGGAGGGGGGAAACCGCGTTTTTCGAGCGCCGCGGGGCGGGGGGGAATCGCGTTTTTCGAGCGCCGCGGGAAGGGGGGGAAACCGCGTTTTTCGGCGCCGCGGGGCGACCGTGTTTTCCGGCGCCGCGGGGCGAGGGAGTCCGCGTTTTCCGGCGCCGCGGGGCGAGGGGGTCCGCGTTTTCGCCGCGCCGCGGAGCGTTCGCGTTTCGCCGCGGGAGGGGTCCGCGTGCAACGGCCGCGCCGGTTCGCGTGACGTCACACGCTCACGTTATCTCTCCCTCGTCCCCGGTCGCGCGCGACTTCTTGTTCTCGCGGTCCCTCCCGGCTCCCCGGCCCCCGTTCGCGTTATCGCTCACGATCGCATATATTTTTTTCGCCAACAATATTTAATCGTTTAGATCTTCGCGATATTTAATTTTAATATTATATTTAAGTAAACGATATATTGTAAAAAAATTGCTTACCATCGCTGGATACCACCTCCCTGTGTGTGTGTGTGTGTGTGTGTGTGTGTGTGTGTGTGTGTGTGTGACACAACATTGATTGTCTTTATTGTTACACTTATTGTTACACTTAATGTAAGTCTTATTGTAATTCACTTATTGTGTAAGTCAACTTATTGTAAGCAGTATATGTCTCTTAATTTTAGATAATATACACTTAAAATATTTTTAAAAATACTGCAGTCTAAGCAGTCAATATTTACACGAACACACACATAGGGCACATATTACATGTGGAAATGAGAAATAGTGGGCCCCCGCACGATGAACAAAAGAGGCCGTTTATCAGAATATACCGCCTGGTGTCGTGTTTACGACAAACATACAGCGTCGAGAATAATCCACCGATTCTCACGATGCATGACGCACAAAACTTTGTCTGTCCTGGAGTAAAGTAAAAATACGTGCAGCACATCCTTGTAAAAGGATTTAACACATTGACTTCAGCCTGATTCATGACTCTGAATATTTCTTCCGAAACAACCTCAGACATTTCACTATTATAACATGAATCGTCCGACAGTACTGCATCGTCATCATAAACTTCCATTCCTTCCTCTTCATTTACTTCTATTTCTCCAGGCACTTCTATTTCTTCAAGCACTTCCATTTCTTCCTCGTTTGCTTCAACTTCTATTTCATGTCTCTCAAACAATTCCTCGAAATCCATTTTTTTCTACACTTGCACTCACTACTTTTAAATCTAATGTTTTAAGTGGTTTAAATCTAATGTTTTAAATGTTTTAATTGTCTTAAGATGGCGAACGAATTGTATAAGTCGCACAAACAAGCACGCCAACCGACTGCTCTTACTTCTAGTCCTCGACTACTGAGCGTACCATCAAATGCATCCTTCTACATCTCACGATTGTCACATCGTTTGTTTATCATATCTAATTTCACCATGATTTCAGCATCCATACAATTGCGCATGCCAAAAAATCTGCGATGGGCAGTTTTGCACGTGTGCGATGAAGTCACCGCGAGACACGTATGTTCTTGAAAACGATATCGCGCCATTGACTTTCGATGATTTGATCTGTATAACTGCTATTGAACAGTTATCAAACAGCTCTTGAACCGCTATGAAACAGCTATTGAACCGCTATTGAAACGCAATGAAACAGCTAAAAACAGCTATTGAACAGCTATCAAACAACTAAATCTGTATAACTGCAATCTGTATAACTGCTATTGAACAGCTATCAAACAACTAAATCTGTATAACTGCGATCTATATAACTGCTATTGAACAGCTATCAAACAACTATTGAACCGCTATGAAACAGCTAAAAACAGCTATGAAACAGTTATTGAACCGCTATGAAACAGCTAAAAACAGCTATCAAACAGCTCTTGAACAGCTATCAAACAGCTAAAAACAGCTAAAAACAGCTATAAAACAGCTATAAAACAGCTATCAAACAGCTATTGAACCGCTATGAAACATCTAAAAACAGCTAAAAACAACTATCAAACAGCTATTAAACAGCTATTGAACCGCTATGAAACAGCTAAAAACAGCTATCAAACAGCTCTTGAACAGCTATCAAACAACTAAAACAGCTATCTGTATAACTGCGATCTGTATAACTGCTATTGAACCGCTACTTTTAAACAGCTAAAAACAGCTTTTAACAGCTATCAAACAACTAAAAAACAGCTAAAAACAACTCTTGAACAACTAAAATATCTATATTATACTACAAAGTATGTGGAAAAAGGAAATAAAACATCTATATATACATATATAGTTTATTTCAAAAAAATTATTTCTGGTGTCGCGACCACCAGTTAAATATTTTTAATACATTTTGTAATGCGTAATTCTTAACATGTTTTTCGCATCTTACAGTATTAGTAACATCTATATTATTTAAAGATTCGATATCTTCGTAATCTGCATCCAAAGTCTCAATTTTTAGATTTTTTCTCGCTTTATTCTCAAGCAGATCCACCAGCCATTCTCGTTTCTGGCATCCCTTGACGTACACAAGAATCGACGTCTCGTCGCCCTCTCCAAGTACAGCCGATGTAATTAGATGTTTCGCCATGCTGTAGGGCACGTTTCCGTCCTCTCATCGTAGTCCATGGTGATTCGCAATCAACCAGAAAGCGCATGATTTGTCGGATTTCGTGAGGAGACTCCATGGCATGGGACATGTAAAAATGTAATGCGCCAAAACGGTCCCGTTTCTCAGAACCGCCACCTCTTTCACGACAAATTTCATCCCGACGGTGAATCCCTGCAGATCGACAAACGTCGGTACGATCATGACGAAACGATGGAGCAATCTGTATCTTATCGCGGTACATCAGTGTATCTTATATCGCAATATCTGCTGATATTGCAATTTACATGAGTTTGCGCACTACATTAGACAGCGGGCAGTATTCGATTACACGATCATGCAAGATGAGGCAATAGGCGGTAGTATTTGCAGGTACATTTTCTTTACAATCAAATTCTATTCGCACCTCCACGGTGGCGCTCTTGACAGATTCGTTTTGTCGCGAGCAATCGATGACAACAAAAGGTCCTTCCATCAGGAATGTATACAAGCTGCAAAGCGTATCGATGGAATCGTATCCGTAATAAGTTTTACGAAAACGCGCATACATATCGAAAAGAACGGCGTATCGATTTTTAGTAAAATCCAGATTCATGTTGTCGTACGGATAAAATTCGGAGTTTAGATAATGTTTGACATTGGTCAAGTTACAGTCATCGAATACGCTAACATTTTGAGACATGATATTCTTGCGGCCGGTCTGCAGCGCAAAGATAACGTACCGCGGCTTCTCTAGCTGAGTCGCCGTTTTGATGGCCCACAAATGCTTGGTCGTGCTCTGCAACATGGGGTACTCGTACAGATCCCACGAACGAAAACTGACACTAAGATATTGCCCGCTTTCCAAGGCCCGTAGCATGGATAGCTTATTGATCTCGTTTAATGTGACGTGAGGCATTCGCCACTGTATTTTAAACAATTCGATTTCCGGCTCTGTCGCCGGATTTCCTACAATGCAATTGTTATCGCTACGCGCTCGTATCAAAATTAATTTGTGACGAGCGTTAACAACGACGCGTTTGTAATCTTCGCAAAAGCCCAGCAACAACTTGAGCGGTACGCAAAAGTTGAAGTATCCTTCCGGTATGCTCGATGTAACGTCCCAGCCAGCATTCCGCATGAGTTGAGAATCATTATATGATAGCGATACGTAGTTCTTGATGGTACTGGTTATTCCAACGTTTCTGTTGCGATCAATCTCCACGCCGTTGAGCTTGTATCGAATCTCATCAAACATGAACGCCACGCAATTATTCGCAAGCGTTGCCTGAGACTCATCATTCCTTCTCTTTATTACCAATCGTCCTTCAACGTAGAGAAAGCTTTTACACGGCAACGTGTATAAATCCTGCTGTTGTATGGGTATTCTTATCTCATCGTTATGTCCAAACATTGTGTTGGCGTACGGATTGTACGTGTGTGTCTCAATCTTGACGACGCTGTCGTCAAAGATCGGTTCACCACCAATGTTTAAGATATTAGCCATTTCGTACGACAAAACCCAATGATATCAAAAATTCAACGATCGACGCAGTGAGTTTATTCTTTGGCGATCGGATTGTCTTTTTGTTTCTCGTCTGTCGCACCTGCTTAGCTTCGTTCAGTACAAGCTTCTCACGTTATCGCCGTCGTCTTCGTACATGCAGTCTAACGGTGATCTCTTCTCCGCGAAAATCAATCAATCGATCGTCCTGATCCACGACGCGAAGCGTCAAGTCCGAAATGCTCCGTACGATGATCGGAAGGTAAATGATCTGTGCCGGCGTTTCCGATATCTTATATCCTGGAGGCACGCTCGGTAAAAACTCGTGTATCGTGTGCACGTACTTGTCGTTGCTGTACGCACCAGCGGTCACGTTACACTCTATGCGAATGATGTTTACGTTGATGATATTTATCGGAACATCCGATTCGTGCCATTGTCGCGACTTTAGCACGCGATTCGCTGAAAATCCCAGCAGCGATCCAATGTTGTTCGATTTTGTGAAATTTATCCGATAAGCGCACTTGATCTCGCTCTTCATCGTATTGTTGTTGGCTCGAATAATAATCAATGGGTGTGAGTCATCTTCGTTTGTCGAGACATTATTGGGTTGGTCCCATAAAAGAGCGCGTTTCAGATACATGTCTATATCATGCAGTTCGTACGATCCTTCGGGAATGGTAATCTCTTTGTCGTTGTCGCCATAGTAGAATTTATTGTTCGACGAATTTACATTCGGTATCGTGTGATAGGTTTCAAAATCTGTCAGACCAAGCTCGTAATCGCCATCGCTCAAATCCACGGCGGGAAAGTAGCTTACCGCGAGGATGCTGCTCTTGCCGGTGAGCGTAAATGTCAGTGACATGTTTGAATGAATACTGAGATTCAACAGCGTAACGCCGGTCTTTAAATTGATTGTCAACCGACTGTAGAAAACGCAGACACAGTTGTCCGCAATTGCTCTGATCGTATCGCTGATAAGGCGTGCGATTGTACTCTATTACATTGTTCTCTAGATACTGCGCCAATTCTCTCGGTGGTCGAAGATTGCCAAAACTGTCGAAATATATGGCACAATTTCCCCTCTTCGCGTACGCCACCCAGTGAGTACCCGGTCTCTCAGTATTATCCAAATTCACGATACCGCTCTCGTTTCGACGTATATCGCCGATCGGTAACGAGTCGCGCATAAAAATACCTCTAAAATATGGAATGCGCATACGTTTTGCCAATTGTTGCAGTTGCACGTTGGTAGTTACACCCTTGGGAATTTTTAGCGTCTTTTCGACGTTTTTTTTTCTCGAGACTCCCCGTCCGCGTTTGTACGGAACAAGATGGCGCGATTGTGACGTTGCATCTCTTCCAGCTGACGCCGCGCGGCTTTGTTATTATTCACGACCTTTGCGACTCCCGCCGCTCCGCCGACCAACGAGCCGAGAACCCCTAACAACGGCAGGATCGGTAGGATACCGCCGCGTTTCGCTACCGGAAGTATTCGCTTGGTCTTCTTCTTTTTCTTCGTTTTCAAACCCATACCGAGTTTCGTTTTAGCCTTCATGGCCGCCCAGACGGCTGTAGCCGCAGCTCTCTCTCCGAGAGTAGAATCGTTCGCGGTGACACGTTTTCGCGCTTCCGCGGCGAGTATATTGTCTGCCACGAGTCGTTCTGCGAGATCGTTGCTACGCGAGTAGGCTATGTCGTGCTCGCGACACGCTGCGTCCAATGGATTAATACCCCGATCACCTCTTGCCAATCGTGTTTCTAAGCGAGTTCCCGGTCCGCAAAATTGATAGCCGGGGATGTGTAATTCGATCGGAAGCGCGTTTATCGCGCGATTCAACAGACCTCGGCCTATCTTCGGCGGCATTCGCCGCAGTTTTTTATCAACGGCGGCGGACCGTCTATGTGCGTTTGCTGACACGGCAAATTATAATGTATTATACAGCGCCGATATTGTTGAACCTCCGAATCTGCCTTGATATGTTCGGGAAGCTTATCCCACAAATAATCTATGTGATTATAAAACTGTCGCAGTAGAATGACCTTTGGTATATACTTTAACTGCTCGGCGGTTAAATCGTAAATATCGCTGTTATCCGACACGAGCAAAAACATTTTAACGACTGAGCATCTCAGCTCTACGCGTCTCTATAAATAGGCCAGCTTTCTCGATACTGCATTGCATTCGTTGTGGAGGGGAGGTAAAATGCGGTTCGTACGACAGTCGCGGACGATCAAAGTGACAAACTTTGACGATAAGATGCCGTTAACGAAAGAGGTGCGCAAACATGGAGGCATGCTACCGATTTCTATACGCGGCATCATCTGCGGGCCGTCGAATTGCGGCAAGACAAACGTCTTGATAAGCTTGCTGGAAAGTCCGCACGGTGTACGTTTCGAGAACGTGTATGTGTACTCAAAATCGTTGCAACAACCGAAATATCGATATTTGGAGAATATACTAACACCGATAGAAGAGATTAGCTACTTTACGTTCTCGAATAACAGTGACGTCATTCCACCGAGCGAGGCGCTCCCGAATTCTATTTTTATCTTTGATGACGTGGCGTGCGACAAGCAGGATACGATAACCGAATACTTTGCAATGGGCCGGCACGCGGACGTTGACTCTTTCTATCTTTGTCAGACATATGCAAAAATACCGAAGCATCTTATACGCGACAACGCGAATTTATTGATTCGGTTTAAACGGGATGGTACCAATCTGAAACACGTGTACAACGATCACGTAAACACATATATGTCTTACGATGATTTCAGTAAATTGTGTCATACGTGTTGGCAACAAAAGTATGGATTCGTGGTGATAGACAAAGACAGCGCGATTTCGAATGGTCGATACAGAAAAGGATTTTAACGACTTTGCGATACCGAAACGTGGTTAGTTGTTGTCGACGCGCCGATTGAACAACGTTATCGCAACATGGACAGCAGCGAGGAGATTACAGAGCGTGAGAGGATAGCAAATAAAATTGCGAAAACGAGCAATTCGATTCGCAAAAAGTATCACGCCCTGAAAACTGGCAAAGTGGAAGAAGATGTCGCGTTGGAGAGACACTTTAAGCCCATCATCGAGCCTCTAAGGCAGATTGTCGAAAACACCGTTGCAACGCGTTGGCAAAGAATCTGATGTGTCAAAGATTGAGAATGAAACAGCGTGGGAAGACGAAGAGCCGAAGCTCAAACGACAACGACCAAACGCGTCGTTTAACGACTCTGTAATGGCTTCAACTCCGGTTACATTGAAAAGATCGATAAATGTGCCATCTAATTTGAGCGAAATAACCAAAATTTTATAGCCGCGTAAAGCAAAACGATCGAAAGGTCCATTGAATGAACCACCGATAACCTCTGCGCCTTCCGTACAACCCACAGTGTTCGCAAACGAAGATGTTTTTGAAACCACGAATGACTCACTCGTGACGTCCGTTCGACAGCAGTTGCAAACATCTGAGGGTCGAGAAACGTTGCGAGATCAATTGGGTCCATTGAGCCTAAAGTACATCGGGGCAGTTCTGAGCGGCGATGAAGAAAGCGGTATGGACATCGCGTACGGTGTTAAATTCACCAACGATGGAATGATGCTCGGTAATAAACGTTTCGACGTGAACAACGAGGACAACATAATTATCGACGGCATACGATACGCTGGCACACGCGGTCTTTTCGAATTAATCTTTAAGAAATATCCCGATGACGATATCTACACGGAGGACGATATGCAAACATACAAGAGCATTCTGTTGATGACAAATGTTCATAAACGCAATTATAATGCTCACGCTCAAATAAAGGGCAACGGGGGATACAAGTACACACATATAATCGGGCCGTTAATTTCAGGTAAAAAAGCTGGAAAAGGTATACCGCGTGCCATGACAGGCAATAAGATCGACCATATAATTGCATCGTCGATATCGGGTAAAAAAGCTGGAAAAGGTATACCGCGTGCCATGAAATTAAACGACAACAAGATCGACTATGTTCATTGGGACGATCCCAACGAGCTCGTAGATCGTCTTCGATTGCTCGAAGCGTCACGCCTAGCAGGTCACACCAGTCACGATAACGCGATCCTGTCGATTATCGAGGAACTTCGCGAGGCTGGATTTATTATAAATTAAATGGTGCGACAGCGATCCGTTCAATCAACATCGAAATGCCGATCAACAAGTTTGGTATATCGCTCGGAAGAGGCGGTGCGGAACCGTACTATCAATGGAGCGGATTAATCAGAAATTACGTGCGCGATAACGCCCTTTGCATGGTCGCCACCGACTTTGACGCGAAATCGCGCAAGATTCGACGGATAGCGCCGCCTGTAGATGATGGCGATGCAGCCAATAAACGTTACGTGCTGCAAAGCGTACAAATTTTGAAAGATCAACAGGATGAAATCGAGAGCAAGATGGCCACATTCCAAAGTAACGTGCAAATTACTCTAAACGAACTTCAAAAGATGATTCAAGATGTAATTGCGAATCATCGCGAATAGATAAGAACGTACATCTGATATCTGCGTCAGTTGCGCGTCATCGTCATGTCTGGTAAGAAGCAATCAACTGAGAAACGGAAGTTGGTAGAAGAATTACACGCTCCTGCGAGAAGAAATTTTTCTCGAAGACGCGTCATAGTGCAGGGATACGATGATCTGTGGCAGGCGGATGTGGTCGAGATGCGTCCATACACGCGATTCAACAGAGGCTACCACTACATACTCACCGTTATCGACGTGCTGAGCAAACACGCATGGACCATACCGCTCAAGGCCAAGAGCGGAACCGAGATTACTGCGGCGATTGCGAAAATAATTCGAGACGGCGGAAGATGCCCGAAAAATCTGCAGACTGACAAGGGAAAAGAATTTTACAACGCAAACGTGCAGAAACTCTTGAAGAAACATAATATCAATCACTATTCGACCTATTCCGTAATGAAGGCATCGGTCGTCGAACTATTCAATCGCACGTTCAAGAACGACATGTGGAAAATGTTTACGCGCAATGGAAATTACAAATGGATCGACTCGCTGCCGGGTCTCGTATCGGATTACAACGCGCGAAAGCATCGAACTATCGGCATGCGACCCATCGATGTTACCCCCGCGATCGCCGACAAGCTCCTAGCAACGGTGTACAGCCACGTAAAGATCGCTGCTCCCGCGCGATTCAAAGTGGGCGACTCGGTACGCGTGAGTAAATTCAAGACAATCTTCGAGAAAGGATACACGCCAAATTGGACCACGGAGGTGCCCGAGCGGAAATGGAATCAGGGGCGTAATAAGGTCCTTAGCAGGTTATCCCTAATGCAAAGTCAGGTCCTGTTAAGGAATCCTGATAGGGGCCATATTAGGAAATGTAACGCAATTTCCCGTTAGAAACCTGATAGTGTTGAAAGGTCGGGTCCCTATCAGGGTGCCTATTAAGGTCCCTGTCATGCTGGTCCCTATCAGGCTGCCTTTCAGGTTCTTCATAGGGAATTACGTTACATGCCTGATATATGTTTGAGTTGAAAAGTCAGGTTCCTATCAGGGTGCCTATCAGGGTCCCTGTCATACTGGGTCCTATCAGGCTGCTTTTCAAGTTCCTTATAGGGAATTACATTACATGCCTGATATGGTTTAGATCAGGCATCTTATCAAAACCTGATTTTACATTAGGAATTGCCTGATAAAGACCTTATTATATCCTCATTAAATTATCGTTATATATTAAATATTAAATTAATTTAATATAATAATAATTTTAAGGAAATATTTTTTTAAGTTATTGGGCTAATTGTTAACATAATTTATTAACAAATAATAAAATAATGCTAATTAAAAGATTTATTAGAAATTATAACACATTAATAATAATTATAACACAATTATACATAACATGAAAGTGAAAGTTAAACAGTTAAAGTTACATATTACATGTTACTATAGTAAATACAGCAGTGGTTTAACGTTAATTTCATTCGTTATTCGCATTATTCGCGTTATTCGCATTATTCGCGTTATTCGCGTTATTCGGATTATTCTTGTTACGTTCGTTTCTTTTTCCGTCCCAGTCTTTAGCATTGTTTATTACCATGCCCAGCGCCTGAAAAAATTTGTCGTCTTTTACTGGCGACAAATTGTTTTGAGCTTTGTACTCATTGACAATAGCATCTGAAATATAACGGTGTTGTACGTTTTTAAAATAGCAAAAGACATTATACTAGATACGTACTAATATAAAATGTATATAAAAAAATATTTGTAAGTGACAATATTAAACTATAAATTTTTGTAAAAAATTCTTTACATAAAAAATAATTAAATAATTTACTTCTTTAAACTTGTCTAAACAATCCGTTTTTAATTATTTTTTAGCAGAAGAAGTAAATTATTTAATTATTTTACAATAAGAAATTAATAAATGTATTTGACGAACACTCCGTTAGATAATGAACGAGTATTTCGGATAAGAGAATCTCCAGGTAGCAAAACCGAATAATAACAATGTAATAAATTTCGTACTAAACGTATTAAATTTTCGTAAAAAAATTCTATCTATTTTTTAAACATATAAAGTTAACGCTGCGCATATATCAGGAACAGTATTTTAATTAAAATTAATATTGCAGTTCTAATTTTATATCTCATGCGTTTAAGTTAATGAACGAAATTAATAAACAAAAATCTACCTTTCATGCATTCACCAAAAGCAGTATCTTTAATTGCTTTCTTGCAACCTTTGGGCTTTTTGGCTGTGTAGCTTAGAACGACATCGCGAGACATAAATTTTTTAAGAATTTTAGTTATAGCTTTCATTACAGGTTGAGATGCATCTATTGAACTCCACATACAATTTTTCTGTAACGAAAGGAAATGAATAACATATCATCATAATCATATTTCATCATCATCTTAGTCATTTTCGCTCATGGCCGAGCGCTCGTGACCCTTTCTGCATATATCTGGATAAGAATATATGGGACCTATTTTAACGCTGGTGGCGATCGAATAAAAACATCGACGGATTTTGGTCAGATTTGAACTTGGATCTTCGGCTCGTCAGAGCAGCGCACTTTTCTCTGCGCCACGATCGCCACTCGGTTAAGCGGGGAGCACACACTTTTGCACAACGCATAATGCGTAAGCATAAGAAAATTGATTGGTCCATACACATGTGCATAAGGAAATAGACCAATCAGTTTTCTTATGCTTACGTGTTATGCGTTATGCAAAAGTAATGTGTTCCCCGCTTTAATCATATTATTTATCTATTATAAGGTTTGTTCATGTCGCATGCCCCACCATGCTCGTACTCACTCCAACGCACTCCAAAAACTAATCTGCTCCAATCGCCACCTTTTACCCGTAATCCAAGTGCTCTCTGATGGTGTATATTGGAGTATGCGACGCGAACAAACCTACATATTACATAAAAAGGATGTATATATATATATATATATATATATATATATATACATATGCACATTCTGATGTTGTTATATTTACTTACAAGATCTTCACGAAAAGCTTCATCTTTTTTTAATTCAGCATCAAAAACCTTAAAAAATTCCAATGTTTTGAAAGGAATCGATTCGATTTTTTCCTTCTTTAAAAAGTCATCTAATTTTTTGAAATTTGAAGATTTTCTGTGCATTTTGATAGGATCCGAAGAAACGATCTCGTCCTGTATTATTTTAATTTCTGTGATTTGTCCTGCAAGTCTTGCTATTTGTACGGATAAATTCCGATAGCATTTTAGTATTAATTCGTGCACAGACAATTCTACAAAATAATTTATTTGTTAAAATTATACATATATACGATTACATTTTAATTCAGAGCTCGCAATCCGCGGGAACACGGCCGATTCTCAGTTGCTACCCCCACCACTATTCCCACTCGCGAGGCTCGGCGCTTTCGCGGGCGACGGCGGAGGTAAGGGAAATAGCGGTGGGGGTAGCAACATGAGAATTGGCCGTCTGTGTCCCCGCGGATTCGTTTATGACAATTATTTATCAAAATTATTTTATTGTAAAATTTAATTTATGTATTTCTTACTATTAGCTTCGTCAATGTCAATCAAATTGTTTTCAGCATTAGTTGTTTCCTCATTTTTTTTTCAATATCAGTTTTCCTTTTTTTATGTAAAATATTGTTTTCAGAATCAGAAAAAAATTCATGAGTAATGTTACTCGAATTATTATTAACAGTTTTACGTTTTTTATTAACAGTATTATTAACAGTTTTACGTTTAATTGTATCACTGTCGCTTTCTAAATCGCTAAATTCGTTATTGCTATTGGGGCTACTGAGCTCTGATTCTTCAGATATATGTTTGTTCTGACTAGATTGTTTTTTAATATTTTCCATCTGTGTTTTATTATTTGCAATAGAAACGTCACATGCTTCACCATGAAAGGAAAAATATTTGGATCAAAATAAATAAGAAATATAAAATATATAATTATTTTAATATGTAATTATGTAAATATTAATTATGTATACAAAATATTAAATAAAATATAATATTGTTATAAAAAAAGAATAATATAACTATAAATACTATTTAATATAATACTATACCTATGTATTAAAGCTATAATTTAATATCTGCCGCCGTACGTACGTACGTACGTACGTTTGCAATGTACACAATTGAAAGATTAAAAAAACGAAGGAAAGATGTCACAGATAGAACTAACGTACTAGAGACAATGAGGGTAGCGGAAAGCTGAAGCAGGCCATACTTGTATAACTTGTCACATATGCTATAGTGAATTGAGTGTATGAGTGTGAAGGTGTACATGTACAATGGCAGAGAGAGAGAGAGAAAATAATCTCAAAGTAATAAAAAAGATATGCTCGTAGAAAAAGAAGGGAGACGTGTGATATAGGGTGCTTTCTACCAAGTGACACACAGGACACAGTGCACAGGACTTAAGCCCTGTACAATAAAAAATAATTTGGCTTCCTCATAGAGGAAGCAATGTGCAGGTTTCTACTTGCACACTTACAAACTATAAGGAAGCAATGTGCAAGTTTCTACTTGCTCACTTAAACAAGTTTCTACTTGCACACTTTTTTTTATTATAGATAGAGTATCATTAAAGATAGATTGGTGTTGAATTAAAACATTTAAAACATTTAAAACATATTGCCAAAAAAAACTGAAAACAAATTTTTTTCACGAAAACTCTATGAGGAATCAAAATGAGCGAAATTATACAAAAGGATTTCTTTCCACACCTAAGAAAAGCTACAAGCACAAAATTAGTATGTATATGCTTTATTAGAGTAGAATGATACGAATAGAATGAGAAAGCTGTACGCAAACTCGTCCGGTCAACTCCGTCACTGAAAGGCCAATCAGTCGATTTTTGAAACTCCGTTGCGCAGAACTGAATCAGTGAAGAAAATAGTTTTAAGTGAGGAAAATAGTTTTAAAGAAAATAGTTTTAAATAGAAAAATAGTTTTAAGTAAGAAAAACAGTTTTGGAAAAACACAAAGTCTACGTATTCAGTGAAAAAGTGTCGAAAAAATGTATGCATTCGGAAGGTTGACGCAATAATTTAATATGGAAAGAATAAATAACCAGAAAAAAAGTAAATATAGATTTTACACTCTGCTACGAATGTGTTAAGTATTTTCCATATTGCACGTACATGATTCAATGTTTGTATGATCAGAAGATTGAGTCGGTTTTTCTAAATCAATAGCAGGCATTTTCAATGCGTCACATGCAGTACCCTTCACTTTCTTTTTTCCTTTTAACTTATATAGTTCCTTTTGTTTAAGTTCCTTCCTTGCATTTTCTACCTCATCATTATCCGTAGTGAAACCGTATGTCGTATATGTCGCATCTTTCAGTTTTAATAATTTTTGTTCAGCATGATTGTATGTATCTGAATTATAAAAGAATAATTACACAGGCCCACAAAAAAGTACTCTGTGATCTGACTAGGCTATTTTTATGTATTTTGAGTCGCTGATTACAAATCTGACGTCAAAATTGCTCCTTCACGCCATTGCGTGGAGCAATTCTGACGTCAAATTTGTAATCAGCGACTCAAAATACATAAAGAATAACTTAGTTAGACTTACAGCACAAGATATTTTTTTTGTAGGCTATTTATAATACATTAATAATATAATATAACATATACATTAAGTAATTTTCTTTATTTACCAGCATAACCTTTCACTGCAATACGGAACCGCGGCCAAGATTTTAATGGAGACTTTCCACCTTCGACGCGATTTTTCAATTCAGCAACATTTTGTTTAGAACAATCCGGAATAAATTTCGTGAATAAATCATGTGTCTTATCGTCATATGTAATCCACTCTGTTGGAACAATATCAATACTTTTTGTGATATCGTTCCCTTCATCTATAAATTCCACCAATTTAAATTTGTAGTTTTTTGCCATCGTTAACAAATTAAACTAAAAACTCTTTCTCACTATTGACTCTTAAATGATTTCTTGTCAACGGTGTTAGCCGGATCGCATAGCAACACTGCTTCGATGATCGTCGTTTATCACAGCAAGACAAGAGGTGTAAGCACGGATAAATTAAAATAAATTGTTAATAATTGTAACATTGTAAATAATTAAATACTATCAAAAATATTAATAGATACTAATTATATATTATTATTATTATTTCATACAAATTCTTTTGAGCGACGTAATTGGCAATTTATTAAACAGTTTTATCAAGTGTTTGTAGAATAAAAGGATAACGTTCGTACCGAATAACAATTAATATTCATTGTGCCCGCAATAAGTTAAAAATCTATTAGAAGAAAAATAATACAAGTTGCAGTCATATTAGGGTGACTGGGGTGAATAAATATGCCAGTGTGGGGAATATGCCACTCGTTATGTTTAACAAAGCTACGGCTATGAGCGTTGTTATAAATACTGTGAAATTGTTAAAAATATTATATCTGACGTTTTGCCCAAGTTTTACTTACTTCCTGTCAGTATTATAGTTTTTATGGAGTAAATACAGTATGACAACGCCACTTTTTAGAATTTTAGAATTTTAGCCAATAATTTTTTCTTCTTCTTCTAAAGTTAGATTACTATACATGTTTGTATATTTGGCATATTACCCCATACTATGTGGCATATTACTCCCATGTAGCATATTACTCCCACTTTGCAACACTTTTGTATTTCTTTCTTTTTGATAGTAAACAATCAAAATTTTTCATTAAAACCATATGTACATAACAGATAAAAGAAGGAAAAAGAAGACCAGTATATGCAAAGATATCTCCAAAAGAAACAGAAATAGGAAAAAAATTATATTTTTCTTAAGTGTGGCATATTCACCCCAGTTACCCTATATGCCGAGTTAACGAATTAAAATTGATGAGGCTAAACTTACATGTTATGTGAGTCAAACGGTGATTATAATTAAGAACGAAAGAACTATTAAAATTGTAAACTCGTGGAACAAAGCGACGGCTCTAAAAACGTGTCTGCACAGCATGGCCAACAACTTCTATCGCAAATTTGTAAATACATAAATAAAATTCAGTTACTAACAAATTTTATTCCTATTGTACATCTTCGATAAATTTTCGGTGTCCTGTAGATTTATTGTGTTAAAATTTATTATTAATAGATATTAACATTAATATTTAATACTATTTAAATAGTACCTGCTTACCTCATTACATAGAATTATTATATACATAATGCCATTATTTTTGCTGCTTACATATGAAGAAGAGGCATTGTATATATTTTTTCTTTGTCGTTATCATTGATAAAAAATGTGACCATTTTTTGCAATACATTTGACAGAGGTTGCGTCACAATTATATCCGATCCTTTTTTTACTCTCCACATTTTTAATGTTGATGAATTACACGGATATTCAAACATTGCTTTTACAATCTTTAAAATAATTCCACTGATTTGAACTTCACTTTCATCTGAATGAGTATATATACTATTTACTTGTAAGATCTTTCCATTCGATAGAATCACAGTATTATTTGGAGATTTTGTTGTAATAATAGCATTTTTATATCGTATCTTTTTTATATAAATACTTGATTTATTTTGTTTTTCTTTTTTTTCAATATTTCAACAGATAAAGGAATAGTAACCTTTTTTCAGAAATAAAAAACCTTTCATGGATACGGCGACATAATTGTGCTAGTGGGCGATTACCACTTCTTATAAAAGTTTTTATTTTTCCAAGAGTATTTTCGAATGGAAAAGCATTAATTTCACTAAGAGAACATTGCATATTAACTGCATCGTCAGCTAAATGAACAAGACTATGTACATTTAATACTTGAACTTCTTCGCCATACAATTGACGCGCTGCATCAACAAAATGATAAAGAAATAATTTTGCATGCTCATTGCACTTTACAGCAGTTTCTGGAGAACACAATATGCGACAAGCTACGTGTAGTAGTAGATAATGTTTGTATGTATTTTCAGATAAACATTTTTTAAGAACAATTGGCCCGCAATATAATAAAAAGAAACGAAATTCAGTAGCTTTCCATTTAGCTATTTCAGTAATTGATCGCGTAGTTCTTTGAAATTCTTCTGGTACTTGATTTTGTAATTTAAGTAAATTTTGCGTAAGTATTAATTTTGTAGCATTACTGAGTTTCTGTGCTGATTTACTATTAAGCCAAAAATCCACAAACATCTTCTTCATTATACCGAGACAACATAAATGCATGAAATCAAGTATAAACATCGTCACCATATTTACTTCAGATAATGAGATGAGTGGCGATATTCCTGTATGATGCAAAGGATCTTCTTCATCACGAAATGATTGATCAGTTCGTTGGCGATTATTATTTAAGGGGTAAATAACGCGTTTATTCACTCTTATTCCAGGAACATTACAGCGTTCGCAAGCGTGATATCCGCCATGGTTCTTAACACATTTAATTAAAGAACGCGCTGGTCTGTCGCATATAAATGCTTTTATACGAACATGGAACCGCTTTTCCTTTATTAAAATACCTTCGCGATATAAATTAATCATTTCTTCAATAAAACGTTCAAAATATTTATGTATATTACATGGTTTATGATTGCCACAATATATTGCTACCGGGAATGGTTTATATACATCAGGTTGAAAATATACTTTGCATAAGATTGGCCATAATTGTTTGCTACTAGAATGAAAAAGTGGCACACCATCGATATTAATGAGTAACTCTATTATATTTTGTACGTGTAAATTTGTGTTAATCGTTGTTTGGAGATATCTAGTTATTCCAAAATACACAAATTGACCTTCCTGAACTTCAGAAATGTTTTCAATACAATATTCTGCGGACATTGTTTTCAAAAACGATTTTGCTGACTTTGGAAGATCAGGTAAGCACTTTATGCGTAATATTTTAAGCAGATCATCGAGACAATTATGATTTATTTTATATTGAAGGGCCCATTGCCGTAATAAATAAGTTGTATTACTTGTTTGTTCCATTAATTGTTCCAATTCGTTATATTTTGCGTTATCATCACTGTCTTCATTACACTGAAAGAAAAATATTGTAGAATCAACAAAACAATTTTACTTGGCAACATACAATCTTCCGATTTTATTAAATCAACAAAATTAAAAAAAAAATTATTATTTCTCTCATACTACGTTTACGCGAGCGTTACTTCTGTAGTAACTTACTCAAATTATCGTAACTTACGATAATTCACTCCGCGTAAACGGGGGTCTCTAGCCATGACTTACAATAAGATAATTGAAGCAAGTTACTCAAATTAACAAATACTTCTCGTGCTAATATCTCGCGTAAACGGCGAATGGCTCAAGGCTCTCATCGCGTAAACGTAATATCAGTTGGTCTGTTCTTTACAGCTGAACTGGCTGCACTAGTTCAGAGTTCATCCTTTTCCTTCCAATGTGGTGTAAAAAAGATAAACTCTGAACTAATGCAGCAAGTTCAACTGCAAAGAACAGATTTAGTGTAATATCTACTTCATTAACATTACTCACATTCGAAGAGTTGTTTTCACAGTTTGTATAAAATTCTTTATCTTCATTAATAGATAAAATGTTATATGATTCTTCATAAATTTCATGATTTATATCACTTGGAATGTTTTGGTCTTTATCTTCATTAATAGGTAAAATGTCACATGATTCTTCATAAATTTCATAATTTATATTACTTGGAATGTTTGAGTTATTTCTTGAGAATTTACAAACACTACCCGTATTATTATCATTCTCTTCCGTATTATTATTCTCGATATTGTTCGAGTTTATTAATTTACGGCGCTTGCGAAAACGTTGCACGCGCATATTTGTTAATAAGCGTTTCCGTTTCTCAGCAATATTATTCATGACATATATTAAATATATAAGTCTACTGTAAACTAACCTACTAATGTAAAATATTGCGTTACACTGTTTTTGTTATGTTAGCAACAAAAAAGATGAATAAAATTGTAAAAACCACTGTTGTAGTTTATGGAACTTGAATCGAATTTTTTTATCGAACCGCGGAGCGTCAAAAATACATAATTTTAAAGAAAAAACAATGTGTTTTTTTTTAAAACACAGAACAAGGAAGATAAGCAAATTTTAAAAAAACTATTGACAGCGTGTTAAAGTTGAAATTTCAAGCTTTAAAATGCTTTTTTAATCATTTGTCTATGATGATTTTTCACCGAGTTATTGCTATTGAAAAATGTTAAAAAATTGCTCTAAGGTACCTCATATTTTATATTATTAATGTAATGTATGTATATTTTAGATATTCATACATTTAAAAAGTGTGCAAGTAGAAACTTGCACATTGCTTCCTCATAGTTTTTAAGTGTGCAAATAAAAACTTGTACATTGCTTTCTCATAGTTTTTAAGTGTGCAAGTATAGAAACCTACACATTGCTTCCTTATAGTTTTTAAGTGTGCAAGTAAAAACCCTCGCTCATAAAGCTCCTCTATGAGGAAACTTGTATTTTATTTTAAAGAATTATATATGAAACAGGGGTATATAGAAAAAACTGAAAAATATATAATAGAATTAGAAATAGATCGATATCTCAAATATTGAGAAAGCTACAGCATTTCCAGAATGAATGATAGTGACATATGAGCTATTTTTTCCAATTTTTTCAAACTTTACTTTTTATAAAAGAAACAATGCAAAAATTATTCTTTTAATTATTTTTTATTTCTTTTTATTATTTTTCCTGATGTATATACGTACAAAAATTATACACAAGAAAAAACATATAAACATAGTTTATAGATAATTATATATATCTTGTTTTATATATATATTATGTTAATTATGTATATATACAATATATTAATATACGTTATTCTTTTTTAAAAATTTATCGGGCAGGCATTAATAAAAGTCATATATATTAGGTAATCTTTACAGGAAGATATTAGATAATCCTTATCAGGCGCGTTCTATTATTGTTTGTTCAGATCCTGATTAGGATGACATCAGGCAAGTTTTATCAGGGGCGCCCTATTAGTACCTATTCAGGTCCAGATAAGAATGTTATTATGTAATCCTTATCAGGCGCGTTCTATTATTGTTTGTTCAAGTCCTGATTAGGTTGACATCAGGCAATTTTTTTCAGGGGCGCCCTATTAGTACCTATTCAGGTCCAGATAAGGGTGTTATTATGTAATCCTTATCAGGCGCACTCTATTACTGTTTGTTCAGGTCCTGATTAGAATGACATCAGGCAATTTTTATCAGGTGCGCCCTATTAGTACCTATTCAGGTCCAGATAAGGGTGTTATTATGTAATCCTTATCAGGCGCACTCTATTACTGTTTGTTCAGGTCCTGATTAGGATGACATCAGGCAATTTTTATCAGGTGCGCCCTATTAGTACCTATTCAGGTCCAGATAAGGGTGTTATTATGTAATCCTTATCAGGCGCACTCTATTACTGTTTGTTCAGGTCCTGATTAGGAAGACATCAGGCAATTTTTATCAGGTGCGCCCTATTAGTACCTATTCAGGTCCAGATAAGGGTGTTATTATGTAATCCTTATCAGGCGCACCCTATTACTGTTTGTTCAGGTCCTGATTAGGATGACATCAGGCAATTTTTATCAGGGGCGCCCTATTAGTATTTATTCAGGTCCAGATAAGGGTGATTTCAGGAAAACCTTTTCAGGCACACCTTACCTTCACATGGTAAGGTCCTGATCGTGCATCAGGTATGCCTGACCGAATTTCTGCTCGGGTGTTTAAAATCGTCAAAGTGCAGAAAACTAATCCCGTGACGTATCTGTTGGAAGATTCCTGCGGAAAACCCATCGCCGGCGGCTTCTACGAATACGAGTTACATCGCGTTGCTAATCCCGACGTGTATCTCGTTGAAAAAGTTTTGCGCAAAAGGGGGGATGAGGTTTATGTAAAGTGGTTAGGATTTGATAATTCACACAATTCATAGATACACAAGAATAATGTATTGTAAAAATTTATTACAATATAAAAACATATTATACATACAAATGTGTCATTTATTTTTTTAAATGTATTTACAATATATTTACAATGGTATTTTATAATGTCCCCATGGCAGCGTTTCGGTAGAACCGGGTATAATGTAGCGCTTATCGTCGTACGGACTTAGAGCTATTTTCGTTTCGGATATGGTGTATACCTCGTGTAGTTTGGATCTTATGCAAGCCTGCTGTCGCGACATTTCAATTTCGTCGCGCAGACACCGCGTGTAGTCGTCAAACGTTATCGACCTGGCTACGACGTTACTCTTAACACCTTTAGCCTTTTTCGTATCTTTTTTACCATCTACTCGCAAGGCATACATCTTTGCTCTAAGCCCGACGAATTCGGTCATTATCGCACCGCTGTTTTCGTCTTTCATTAAGCCCGGTACTTTTTTATTGGCGAGTGGGATACCATATGTAATATCGATCGCGTATTTGCTAGTGTCAAATCTATGAATATGGCGCTTCATGGTATCGTATACATCGTCGCACTCGATGTGATAAATGAGACTGTCCGTATCGGTGTACGTGACTTTACACTTATCGCGATACAGCGGTACCATGTACTCGTGATGAAATTCGTACAAACATGTCTTGGATATATCGAGGATGCACATACCCACGTAGATTGGTTTGTCGAACTTCACCTCGAGTTTTCGCATTTCTATTGCTACAAGATTCTCCGAAAAGACGCTTCGGCTATGAAAATTTGGTTTTGCTATCATTGCCTCCGCGCCGTATCTACCCTCCCAATGAGTCACGAGTCGTACGTCAACGTGATTGCGCACATTCTCCATGGTTTTACCAAACACGGCATTGTTCATCAATTTGTATAAATTTTTTTCGAAATCATTCTTGGCCAATGTCCTAAATTTCGTATTAAGTTCTATATAATCGCGAAGCCATGGAGATTGCGCGAATTTCAGTATGCGGTGAATCTTTGATATACGGAGACCGTGACGAGTACACTGCTGCAGGTTGCGATAATGTATTACATATCGTTTCTTATCGTATAATGTTGCGAGGAGCTTGTCCTGCCGCTTACCGGGTGGTTTATCGCGCGTCGGACAGAACGGTAGGTCAGTGTGCGCGTCGTGAAGGTGTTGTGGATACTCCAAGTCGACTTCAAGTATGTAGCCTATCGAGGAATCTAACGCGACATCCATAACATTAAAATCGGTTACGTCGTCGACCCATTTAAAATCTGCATATGGCAATGGTTGACACATTGCCCAGCCGTATAAGTTATTTACATCAAAATACATCAGGTACGACAACGGTTTCAATGGATCGTACGACTGCATGTACTTGTTGTTGGCCAGCGCGTATCTGTTTGAACATTGACTCAAACCGCCGCGTATACCGCGTTCGATAAACATGATCATGTCAATGTCGGTGAGCAATTCGAAATTGATGTGTGTATGCTTCAACATGGCATCCCACGTAAAACCCGGTAGAGTATAATAATACGCGGGATCGAGTCCATAACTCGCGACGCAACTATCGCGAAAATTTTTAAAGATGTCGGCCAACAGCAAGACATCAGTTTTGAGATATAAATCGCTGTAATCACCGAGCGTTTGGATGGAGAACCGCTGCCAGACGTTGACGGCGTGCGCGTAATCGCTCTCGGATACGGTGTCACCTGTCAATGAACTGTAAAACGAGTCGCGCGGTGGTAAACACAAGTCCTCCAACTTTTCGACGCAGTCAATGTATTCATAGGGAAATACACCTTTTCGTGTCAGCAAATCAAAATTTTCTGCGGATATTTTACAAAATTCGCGTTGCAATATTCGCAGTTTATCCTTGCTGAGATAAGATGCCAATTTGTCGAGACTAGCGGTGAGAAACTTGTATGAATCGATAAATCGCAATTTGACGCAAGTTTTCTTATCCTTATCTTCGGTGCTTTGAACATTTTTCGTAAACGAAATGTATTTTTCTTTTGTAATTGGGAGTAAGTCTACATGTCCCTCGTACGCTGTTGCTATTTCAGTTATAATAAAATGTGCGTCATAGCCCGATAAATTATGAAACACTATGGGAATGCAATGCGAATCTTTATAATTTAAGTTACAGTTAGAATGCGCGGGACCTCTGTATCGGCCGGTCAGGTGACAATGGTCGCGTACTCGCACGTCGTCTGGCTCGAACGGTTTTTCGCACACGTGACAGTGCGTTGCGCTGTTAAATTTTTCCCACTCGTCTCGCGTGAAATCTGCCATGGGTACATTAGTGGACAAGATAGTTTTGACGTCGTGAGCTAAACGTCTTAGCTCCTCGGCGAACCACGCGACACAATCCTTATCGCGACGAAACCGATACATAGATAACGACTCGTCGTACGAGCAACGCACGTAGTACCCTATGCTAAACACGCAATGATGCTGATATGTGTACCTAGACGTTTCCGGATCCGCTTTCATCTTCTCCAGGGTACATTTCAGGTCGGCGTATACGATAAACGGAACTCGTTCCTTCCTGCTGTGATTTTTAAAGGCCAACCACTTGTCATTATCGCTCGGTAACTTGATCGCGCATTCGTTCATCTCTTGACAATCGGCGGTGTGGGCTTCTAATTTCTCGTTGGAGCTGAAGTAGTGCAAGCATCTGCAAAATAAACACAAATATTATAAATTTTTTATACACAAAATATTATATATTATTAAAAGAACTATAGGTACTTACCGATCGCAAATGTATTTCCGACCATTGTGCTTGTTGATTTGCGAGCTCACGAGGCGGGATAGGTTCTTAATCCACGCAAAATGTCCCACGTTGTCGTCATGCACGTACAGCAGATTTACATGCCTGCCCATCTTACGATCAGTAACCCGTATTGGTTGGATAACAAATTCCTTGTTTTTTTTTTCGATGTTGTAGACGTTGATGGAGATGTTGTTGTGATTTTCAAATTTTTTAATTTGATCCAACGTCATTGGAAACTCAATGTCCGTAAGATCTAGCACCGACGTGTAATGAGGGTACGACGATTCCAGATCTGCATTTCTTTGGGCTGGATGTAGAGCAGCCGTCACTGACCATGCGAAACATGCATTGTCTCTTGATTGCACGTTTATCACCGCTTTCTTCTTTTTAATTTCTCGCGGTATTTCCACAAAACATCCCGCGTGCAATGGATTATATTTGTTCACATTTACCGTTAAATTGAGTATACTCGACAACGCCCATCCGCTATCACGTTCCTGGAATTCCTCCAGCTTTGCTAAGGTAGGCTCGATGACGTGTCGCTTGTACCACTCGTGCAGATCGGACTCACGAAAGACTTCATAGTTTCTCGTTGCGATACTTTTATTTGCGCGTTTGTCACCCGCAACAAATTCACCATTAAACACTGTGTTAATTTTTACATTGTCATGTTGTTGCATGACGTTCCGCACACGATCGAGTACAATGTCTCCCGCATCTTTGAGAAATTGATGAGGGTCGATGTGTTTGGAATTTATTACCGCACCTGTCAATATACGAATTTTAAAAGCCGTATCTATCTCGCGCCATCTGAGTCCTGTCTCACTCGCACTGTATCCAGCACCCCCATGCACGAAACGTTGACGTACTGAGTCTTTCAAACCTTCGAGTCGCGCGATACAAGCAACCAACGACTGTTTGAGACCGATCGATGACTGATCGATCGATAATCGTGGCCGTTTAATTCGGCTTTGTTCTTCCAACGATTCGATAAACTCGTCGCATCGTTGCTCCCACGCGGCAAAGTCTTTTCTCGAATTTAACAGGGTGGATTGCTCCAACAACACTTGCTCCATGCTATTGCACGATCCTCTTGCTAACGCCATTTGTTGCACTCACGACTTCCAGTTCTCGACTATTGAGCGTATCCCCCAGATTCGTCATTTTATATTCTACTAATGATGCATCGTTTGCTTATCATATCAAATTTTATCTCAGCAGCCGTACATCGGCGCTATTTGCAAAATTTGCAGTTTTGCACGTGTTCGATGAAATCGTCGCGAGACATGTCGCGACAAGTTCTTCAAAACAATAACGCTCCATTGACTTATGCAAAATTGCAAAATTTGCAGTTTTGCACGTGTTCGATAAAATCATCGCGAGACATGTCGCGACATGTTCTTCAAAACAATAACGCTCCATTGACTTATGCGAAATTGCAAAATTTGCAGTTTTGCACGTGTTCGATGAAATCATCGCGAGACATGTCGCGACATGTTCTTCAAAACAATAACTCTTCATTGACTTATGCGAAATTGCAAAATTTGCAGTTTTGCACGTGTTCGATGAAATCATCGCGAGACACGTATGCTCTTGAAAAGAAATTATATTTGATGCTCGATGAGGTGATCTCATCACGAATGTTCTTGACAAAGACATCACATTTAACGTATATGTGGATTGTGGTGGTGGTCACCATGCAGCAGCCGTACATTGGCGCTATTTTTGCAAGATTTGCAGTTTTGGGTATGTATAAATGGTCTACGAGGATTCTAGATCGCAGTCAAGAGTTCGATACGGTTCGTGTACGTCGCAAACAGCCAGATACGATGAACACTTACGGTGCGAACTACTACGTTCCGATTCAGGATGAAACGTGTATAACGTATGTATGTCGTATAACGTATGAATGTACGAATGTATGAATGTAGTATAACGTATTGTGAGTATTATATTACAGTATTGGAAAGAATATTAATAAAGATATTACACATGTGTATTTCATTTTTTTTACGTACTTTATATGTATTTCATATTTCAAACATTTACATGTATTACATATTGCATATTTTTATGTTATGAATAAAAAAGTTTGCCCAAAATTAAATAACATTATCCTTGGATATCCATGAGTTGTGCGATCCATCGAATCCTAACCACTTTACATAAACCTCATCACCCCTTTTGCGCAGTACTTTCTCCACGAGATACACGTCCAAATAAGTCGCGCGATGCAACTCGTGCTCGTAGAACCCTCCAGAGACGGATTTTCCACGATAGTCCTCGAGTAGATAGGTTACGGGATTGGTACGCTGCACTTTAACGATCTTAAACACCTCGGTGGTCCAATTCGGTGTGTAGCCCTTCTCGAAAATTGTTTTGTATTTGCTAACGCGCACCGAGTCACCCACTTTGAATTTTGCCGGACCCGCGATCTTTATCGCGCTGTACACCGTAGCCAAGAGTCTTTCGGCTTTCGCGGGGGTAACGTCGACGGGTCGCATGCCGATGGTTCGATGCTTGGGCGCGTTGTAATCCGACACGAGTCGCGGCAACGCGTCGACCCACTTGTAATTTCCGTTGAGCGTAAACATCTTCCACATGTTGTTCTTTAACGTACGATTGAATCGCTCGACGACCGACGCCTTCAACACCGAATACGTGGAATAATGATTGATGTCGTGTTTTCTCACGAGACGTTGCACGTCGGTGTTGTAAAATTCCTTCCCCATGTCGGTTTGTAGATTACTAGGGCACCTCCCGCTGCGTCGAATTATCTCAGCGATAGCGTCGGCTGTCTCGCTGCCGCCTTTACCCTTGAGCGGCACGGCCCACGCGTACTTGCTCAACACATCGATGACGGTGAGTATGTAGTGGTAGCCTCCGTTGAAACGCGAGTACGGACGCATCTCGACGATGTCAGCCTGCCACAGGTCGTCGTACCCTCGCACTATGACGTGTCTGCGGGGAAAATTTCTTCTTGCCGGTGCGTGCAATTCGTCCACCAACCGTCGTTTTTCGATATTTTTATCCGCATCGGTCGATTTTAACGGTCTCATGTTTCGTTGTCGCCGTTTCTGCTTCTAGTGCATCGTTCGTAGCAGTTTCCGAACAGTTCGTAACCGCTTCTGAACAGTTCGTAACCGCTTCTGAACAGTTCGTAACCGCTTCTGAACCATTCGTAACCGCTTCTGAACCATTCGTGAATCGTTCGTTGTCGCTCGTCGTCGTCGTCAGTTAACTGCTTCTTACCACTCATCGTCGTCGTCGTCGTCGACGTTCTTTAGCCGTTTGTAGCCTTTCCTGTCTTCGCGTAATTCGCAGCTGTTTTTAAACCGCTCGCAATCGTTTTTAAGCTGTTTTTGAACCGTTTGACAACCGTCCGACAATCGTCCTCGAACCGCTAGACCGTACGACAACCGTTCCCGAATCGTTCGTTGCCGTTCCTCACCGTCGTTGATGAACCGTTGCTTCTCTTCACTCGTCGCCTTTCGATAGTCGTTTCTGCTGAACCGTTTGTCAATTCTTGTTCGTTGTCGCGTCTGATTCAACGATATTCGCACGTCGAAGGGCGTTTATCGCAGTTCGTAACGCTTGCAGATCTTTCTCGAACGCAGTCAGCTTCTCGTCTGATTCTTTTCGTTGATCAATTATTTAAAATATTGAGCAATCAACGAAAAGAATCAGACGAGAAGCTGACTGCGTTCGAGAAAGATCTGCAAGCGTTACGAACTGCGATAAACGCCCTTCGACGTGCGAATATCGTTGAATCAGACGCGACAACGAACAAGAATTGACAAACGGTTCAGCAGAAACGACTATCGAAAGGCGACGAGTGAAGAGAAGCAACGGTTCATCAACGACGGTGAGGAACGGCAACGAACGATTCGGGAACGGTTGTCGTACGGTCTAGCGGTTCGAGGACGATTGTCGGACGGTTGTCAAACGGTTCAAAAACAGCTTAAAAACGATTGCGAGCGGTTTAAAAACAGCTGCGAATTACGCGAAGACAGGAAAGGCTACAAACGGCTAAAGAACGTCGACGACGACGACGACGATGAGTGGTAAGAAGCAGTTAACTGACGACGACGACGAGCGACAACGAACGATTCACGAATGGTTCAGAAGCGGTTACGAATGGTTCAGAAGCGGTTACGAACTGTTCAGAAGCGGTTACGAACTGTTCAGAAGCGGTTACGAACTGTTCGGAAACTGCTACGAACGATGCACTAGAAGCAGAAACGGCGACAACGAAACATGAGACCGTTAAAATCGACCGATGCGGATAAAAATATCGAAAAACGACGGTTGGTGGACGAATTGCACGCACCGGCAAGAAGAAATTTTCCCCGCAAACACGTCATAGTGCGAGGGTACGACGACCTGTGGCAGGCTGACATCGTCGAGATGCGTCCGTACTCGCGTTTCAACGGAGGCTACCACTACATACTCACCGTCATCGATGTGTTGAGCAAGTACGCGTGGGCCGTGCCGCTCAAGGGTAAAGGCGGCAGCGAGACAGCCGACGCTATCGCTGAGATAATTCGACGCAGCGGGAGGTGCCCTAGTAATCTACAAACCGACATGGGGAAGGAATTTTACAACACCGACGTGCAACGTCTCGTGAGAAAACACGACATCAATCATTATTCCACGTATTCGGTGTTGAAGGCGTCGGTCGTCGAGCGATTCAATCGTACGTTAAAGAACAACATGTGGAAGATGTTTACGCTCAACGGAAATTACAAGTGGGTCGACGCGTTGCCGCGACTCGTGTCGGATTACAACGCGCCCAAGCATCGAACCATCGGCATGCGACCCGTCGACGTTACCCCCGCGAAAGCCGAAAGACTCTTGGCTACGGTGTACAGCGCGATAAAGATCGCGGGTCCGGCAAAATTCAAAGTGGGTGACTCGGTGCGCGTTAGCAAATACAAAACAATTTTCGAGAAGGGCTACACACCGAATTGGACCACCGAGGTGTTTAAGATCGTTAAAGTGCAGCGTACCAATCCCGTAACCTATCTACTCGAGGACTATCGTGGAAAATCCGTCTCTGGAGGGTTCTACGAGCACGAGTTGCATCGCGCGACTTATTTGGACGTGTATCTCGTGGAGAAAGTACTGCGCAAAAGGGGTGATGAGGTTTATGTAAAGTGGTTAGGATTCGATGGATCGCACAACTCATGGATATCCAAGGATAATGTTATTTAATTTTGGGCAAACTTTTTTATTCATAACATAAAAATATGCAATATGTAATACATGTAAATGTTTGAAATATGAAATACATATAAAGTACGTAAAAAAAATGAAATACACATGTGTAATATCTTTATTAATATTCTTTCCAATACTGTAATATAATACTCACAATACGTTATACTACATTCATACATTCGTACATTCATACGTTATACGACATACATACGTTATACTACTACATTATATATTACGTTACATACATATACTACTGCATACGTTATACTATTACATACATACATACATGCATACATACGTTACAAAGGTATTCGGTAATATTCCCACGGTAACGTATCGGTCAAATCGGGTATAACGTATCGCTTATCGTCGTACGGACTCAGAGCAATTTTTGTTTCGGACACGGTGTACACTTCGTGCAACTTCGATCGTATACAGGACTGCTGCCGCGTCATTTCAATTTCGTCCCGCAGACATCTCGTGTAATCGTCGAACGTTATAGTACGCGCTACGACGTTGCTCTTGACACCTTTCGCTTTTTTACAGTCTTTCTTACCATCCACCCTCAACGCGTACATTTTCGCCCTGAGTCCGACGAATTCGGTCATGATCGCAGCGTTGTTTTCATCTTTCATCAAGCCCAGCACCTTCTTGTTCTCGAGCGTTATACCGTACGGGTTGTCGATCGCGTAATCGCTCGTGTCGAATCTAGCGATATCGCGTTTCATGTCCCTGTACACATCCTCGCACTTTACGTGATATATCAGACTGTCCGTATCGGTGTACATAATTCTACACATGTCTTCATACAGGGGAGACATGTACTCGTAATGAAATTTGTACAAACAAACTTTTGATATGTCGAGAATGCACATGCCGACGTAAATAGGTTTGTTAAATTTAACTTCGAGTTTTCGCAGTTCGACGGCTATCAGATTTTCCGAAAACACGCTCCTGCTATGAAAATTTGGTCGCGCAATCATTGCCTCCGCGCCGTATCTACCGTTCCACTTTGTCAGTAATTTTACATCAACGTGATTGCGTACATTCTCTATAGTTTTCCCAAATACCGCGTTGTTCATCAATTTATATAAATTTTTCTCAAACTCATTTTTGGCCAATGTTCTAAATTTTGTATTAAGTTTGATGTAAGTGCGGAGCCACGGAGATTGAGCAAATTGCAATACGCGATGTATCTTTGTGACGCGAAGGCCGTGGCGCGTGCACTGCTGTAGGTTGCGGTAATGTATGACGTAACGCTTTTTATCGTACAGCGTGGCGAGAAGTTTTTCCTGCCGTTTGCCTGGCGGTTTATCGCGCGTCGGACAGAACGGTAGGTCGGCGTGTGCGTCGTGTTTATGCTGCGGATACTCGAGATCGACTTCGAGAATGTAACCCTTGGGCGAGTCCAAAGCGATCGCGCTAAACTCGAAAGAGACGTCTTTGACCCATCGAAAATCTGCGTAGGGCAGTGGCTGACACATCGCCCAGCCGTACAAGTTGTTTACATCGAAATACATCAGGTATGACGTCGGTTTTGACCGATCGTAAGATTGCATGTACTTGTTATTAGCCAGCGCGTATCTGCCGGAACATTGACTCAAACCGCCGCGTATACCGCGTTCGATGAACATGACCATGTCAATGTCTGTGAGCAGTTCGAAATTTACGCGAGTATGCTTCAACATGGCGTCTCATGTGAAACCTGGCAAAGTGTAGTAGTACGCGGGATCGAGTCCGTAACTCGCTATACAACTGTCGCGGAAATTTTCAAAAACGTCGGCCAATAACAAGACATCGGTCTTCAAATACAGATCGCTGTATTCGCCCAAGGTTCGAACGGAGAACCGTCGCCAGACGTTCGCGGCGTGCTCGTAATCGCTCTCGGATACGGTGTCACCGGTCATGTAAAACGATTCGCGCGGTGGTAAACACGTGTCGTCCAGCTTGTCCACACAATCCACGTATTCGTACGGAAATACGCCTTTTTGCGTCAAAAGATCAAAATCCTCGGTCGATAATTGTGAAAATTGTGAACGTACAATTTTTAACTTATCTCCGCATAGAAAAGATGCTAATTTATCGAGGCTCGTGCTAAGAAATTTGTACGAGTCAATGAATCTTAATTTGATGCAATTTCTTTTGTCTTTATCTTCAGTGCTTTTAACGTTCTTTGTAAATGAAATGTATTTTTCTTTCGTGATTGGAAGTAAGTCTACGTGTCCTTCGTACGCCGTAGCTATTTCCATGATAATAAAATGCGCGTCGTAACCCGATAAATTATGAAAAATTATTGGAATGTAATGCGAATCTGTGTAATTTAGATTACAGTTGGAATGCGCGGGACCTCTATAACGATCGGTCAGATGACAATGATCGCGTACTCGCACGTCGTCTGGCTTAAACGGTTTTTCGCAAATGTGGCAATGCGTCGCGCTGTGAAATATCTCCCGCTCGTCTCGCGTTAATTCCGTCATGCGAACATTACCGGATAAGATAGTCTTTACATCGTGTGCTAAACGTCTTAGTTCCTCGGTGAACCACGCGACGCAATCCTTATCGCGACGAAACCGATACGCGGATAACGAGTCGTCGTACGAGCACCGCACGTAATATCCTATGCTAAATACCCGATGATGTTGAGATTTGAACGTGGACGTTGTCGGATCCGCATCCGTCTTCTCGAGGGTACATTCCAGGTCGGCGTATACGACATATGGAAGTCGTTCCTTCCTGCTGTGACTCTTGAAACTCAGCCACTTGTCGTCCTCGCTCGGTAGTCGGATGGCACAGTTGTTTATCTCTCGGCAGTCTACTCCGTGGGCTTCCAATTTCTCGCTCGATCTAAAATAATGTAAACAACTGCAAAAAAAACACATTTTTTAATTTTTATATTAAAAATATTTTATAATTTTATTAAAAAAGAGTATAGGTACTCACCGATCGCAAAAGTATTTCCGACCATTATGCCTGCTAAATTGCGAGCTAACGAGACGCGATAGGTTCTTTATTCACGCGAAATGTCCCACGTTGTCGTCTCGCGGGTCTTGCACGTACAGCAAATTGACGTGCTTTTCTCTCTTCCGGTCGGTGAGCCGTATCGGGAGAACGTTCGGCGTCTTCTCTCCCTCGATGGCATACACATTGATGGATATATTGTTGTGATTTTCAAAAATTTTAATTTGTTTCAAAGTCATTGGAAACTGAATGTCTTGTAAATTTAATATATTTTTGTAATCAGGGTACGAGGATTCCCGATATGTATGATCCATGACAGGATACACCGCGGCGACCACTGACCACGCGAAGCACGCATTGTCCATAGACTGCACGTTGATCACCGCTTTCTTCGATTTAATTTCTTGCAGTAAATTGATGTAACATCCCGCGTGCAATGGATTGTACTTGTTTACGTTCACAGTCAAATTAAGTATACGCGACAACGCCCACCCGCTGTCGCGTTCCTGAAACTCTTCGAGACGCGATAAAGTAGGCTCGATAACGTGTCGCTCGTACCACTCGCGCAGATCCGTCGCACGAAAGAGTTCACGGTTTCCCGTGCTGACACTTTTGTTCGCACGTTTGTCACCCGTCACAAACTCGCCGTTGAACACAGTGTTTATCTTTACACTTGCGTGTCTTTGTATGACGTTTTGCACATGATCGAGCACGATGTCTCTAGCATCTTCGAGAAATTGTCGCGGTTCGATGTAATTGGTATTTATCACTGCACCGGTCAATACACGGCTTTCGAACGCGGCATCAATCTCTCGCCACACGAGTCTTTCCGTGTTGTTGTTACCGCTACTACTACCCGCCGCGTACGCACCACCGATATGTACGAACCGTCTCTGTAATAGAATCTTCGCACCTTCAAGTCGCGCGATTCTTGCCACTAAAGATTGTCTGTTTCCGACAGTATGAAAGTCGTCTGATGAGAGCCGCGAACGTTTGGAACGACAGTCTTCTTCGAGCTGTTCAATAAATTCCTCGCATCGCTGTTCCCATGCAAAATATTCGCCCAAAGAAGCGATTTCGTTGGATCGTTCCACCAGGTCGCGTTCCGTTTCATCGGGATGTTCCATGTTTTTTTTTAGATCACGTCAAATTCTTTGATAGAGCACTTGATGTGACTCGATCGCACGCTGAACAATATTGTTTGCCACGTTGAATGTGATAGAGCGCAGACATCAAATGAGTAAGACTGAAGTAGGGGACATTAAAGTGATTATCCTCCCAATTATTACGTGCCGACAATACTTGACACAAAAACCTTCACCCTCGAATATGAACATTCGCGCCGCGAAAACTAGCCGAAGACTGATCCGCAAGATGTTGATCCGTAATCATCCTAGCGACAATGGATGCTATGCGTTTGTATAATTATCGTTAGACATATTTTGTTTATACATTCCAGCAGCCGGACATCGGCGCTCGCTTTTTGTAATATGCCGCGCCGTAACCGAATACCGCCGCGACGGTTAAATCGTAATCGGCAGCGGCTCTTCCTAGAAAAAAAACATGAAGAGGACTCCGCAACGGTTAAATCGTCATCGGTGACAAATTTTATCAATTGTTTACCTCGGCTATTTTATCTTTAAACCGTCGTCGGACCATCAACGCTCGCTTTTGTAGTGAGACGCCATAACCGAATGGCGGCTCGCATGTTCTAGAAGGGTGAGATCATTGCAGAGTCAAGTGTCTAACTCACTGTTTTGTTTATATTCACCGATAAAATTCCAGCAGCCGAACGGCGCCCGTTAGCCTTTGTAATACCCCCGCGCCGAAAAAATTACCCCCCTCTCCCCCTGGACCACCCTCGGCGTAGAACGCGGACACTTACCCCCCTCCTCTCCCTCGGCCTAGAACGCGGATATCTCTCCCCCCTCAGCCGAACGGCGGCGGTATCCCTTGTCAACGATATGTTTATCAATATTTAATAAACAACATGTCCCGACGCGCTAACCGATTCTCCCCCCGCCCCCGCTCTCCCCTCGCCCCTGGGTTCCCCCCTGCCCGCTCCCCCCTTGCCCCGGAGTCCCCCCTGCCCGCTCCCCCCTCGCCCCGGGGTCCCCCCTTGCCCGCTCCCCCCTCGCCCCGGAGTCCCCCGCCCCGCTCCCCCCTCGCCACGGGGTTCCCCCCGCCCCGCTCCCCCCTCGGAGCTCCCGGCCTAGGTCTCTCAAAATATTATCTACTATCGCTATCGCCTATTGTGCAAGGGGCTTAACGGAGATGCAATCGAACGCAGTGTGAATTCTCCATAATGTCACATGTTTACGTTCGGCAGCGCTAGTACCAACATGACCTTGTTGACTGCTTGTTGTCGTCGAGAAGTCTCCGCATCGAACATTGTGTAATAGGCTTAACGTGCGCTGTGCAGTTAAGTATTTAACGCGTTTCTTTCTTAAAGTGATTTTAATAATTAATTAATTGGTAGTAAATGCATTAACCGTTACAATTGTTCTTGATCGAGTGCGCGAGTAAATTCGTAAAAATGTTGATTACGTGATACAATTAATAAAGGAAAGAAAACTTCTACTTAATTACTATAATGTAATCAAGTAAGAAGTTTTCCTTTTACTGTGATGTGATTGTGCGTAATGTGTTTCTTTCTTCGAGTAATTCTCAGTCATCGAACGATTAATCGGTAGTAATTAACAGTGATAAACCGGTAGATTTATTTATTAATTTTATCGGTCAAGTGCGTGAGTAAATCCGTGAACGTGTCGATACGTGATACAATTTGTCAAAGAAAAAACTTCTCGCTTATTACTCGGTGTGTCTCTCGCACATGGGAACGTCTCATTGATATCAACGATTATGAAGCAAATATTCATCAGCAGTATGAAGACATCGGATCTCTGCAAGGTAAGAATGAATGATACTACGTTTACGCGAGCGTTACTTTTGTAGTAACTTACGATAATTCACTCGTTTACGCGGAGTAAATTATCGTAAGTTACTACAAAATACCTTTTACGCGAAGGAATTATCATAAGTTACTACAGAAGTAACGCTCGCGTAAACGTAGTATGAGTGAGTAATTGTGTATGTGTGTACGCGTACATCCATCGCTTGTAGCAAGCACCGAGCACTGATCGCAGCGAGCACCCCACATAATCACCCGCGTCGGACGGTGAGTCGCGCCGCCCCTGCCTACCGTACTCGATCCGTGATTCGCTGACTATTTCTCGTAATAATTCAAAAACTAAGCTTCGGACAAAGTTTTGGTAAAGGAAAAATCGTCTCAAAATTAAGTCAGGAATACGACATTTTAAGGACAAACGATAGTTTCGGATCACCCTGTATATAAATTATAGATAATAAGTCTCCCTTTATATAAATAAATATTAATACCGATATTTAAAATTTTTAAAGTCTGAAATTTAATCGCGTTTTTGATATTTCTGATCGCGTTTAAAATATTCCCGATATCCGAATATAATTGCACTTTATCGTGCACGACACGATGTTTGACGAGCAACGAGCATGTTTTCGCTAATCGCGTATGTGATGCAGCGGAATTGCTATAAACCTCATAAATTCGCTACAAATGGCTTACAGATTTACCTATAAAAACATAATGCCGAGACTGTTTCCTTTCATCGTCCTTTTTTATCGAGCATTTGGCCTATCGATCCGTGGAATTTTTTTATTGCCACTGTCCCTAGGAACACAATCCCTTTGTCAGCTAAAAGAAGATAAACATCGTAAAAAAAATTTCACCTTCACCAAGTGTTTGCTCAGGTCCCACGAGAGGAATATCATGCGTAGAAATTGGTGACATAACTTCGAGATCATGTACTTGTTCATCAATATTGAATATGCTACACGTCACGACTCTCGCATTTAATTAAGTTATGTTTATATTTGAAATGTAATCAAAAACTCGAAAACGAGACATTGATAATAGAGCGACGAAGATCCTGCATATTTAAAATAGCCGTGTAAACGAGATGAGTGAACAAGATCTCAAATATTGTATAATTTTGCCGGTGGAATTTCATGGCAATGATGTAAAGAGCGGGCAAAGGGTCGCATAAATCCGGCAAGCAAATGGTCTATGGGCTCATCACGAAAAGCGTAATTAGAAAATTCCGCAATTTGGATGCTTATGGGGCACTCCGACGGAAAACGTTAGTGTGGCTATTGAAATCGACCGCGCGGGGCACACACAGACGGGGTTCGCCCCGTAAGCTTCTAAATTATTACGTAGTTTTGGATTTAACGGAGCCAATGGTGAAAAGGAGGCGCTTTTTCCCGGGTATTTTTTCCGGCGCGCGCAGCGCACTCCTAGGCGGCACAGCGAGGCCGATGTACTATTACAGAAACAAAGAAAATCAAAATATCTTCTGCGAAGCCATCCACCTTCCTAGAATAATCTAGAAACTGCGAAAGGTTGAACTCCGTTTCTCCGAACGCGAGTCGTACGTAGTCTCGTAGATGCATTTGCTTCCTGTTTTGCGGTGGACTTACGATGCTGCACAGAATCAATATTAATATAACGTACGTTACCTCGTAACAGTCGACAGCATTTTGATACTAGCGTTTTCATCATATAAACACGATTTATTTTCGATATCTGATTATTCTCGATATTCTACTAAAATATTTTCTTTGTTATTTCTATAATGAAAGGAGACACTTTAATAGTGACATACTTTCCTCTTTGTAAAGTTTCGTAAGACTGTAATTTTTTTCATTTTCTGTTTTTCTGTTCGTTTTGTTAAAGTGTTTTATTAAAAATTTTAAATGTTTTAATTGTTTAGACATTAAGTGCCTTTAGTTAGACAGAATCAATCAATATTCTCACGGCTTCAAACGCATTAATATTGTTCTATTTGCAACGACGATTAACGTTTTCTTCGAAGATTTTCTGACGGATTAAGTCGACGGGATAAATCGATCGCTGTCTATATATAGAGCTGTGCCTCGGAGGTCAGGAAGTTCAGTTGATGCTAGAGCAAGCCCTGGGGAAGGAAAAACGGTCCCTAAGCGAATAATAAAACTTCTTTCCAAGTTATATTAACACCGTTAGTACATTTAAAAATATCAAATTATTTTAATACATTTTTTATTTCCTTCTTTTTTCTTCATCTTTATCATCCTTTTGTTTCCTTCTTTTTTCTTCATCTTCATCATCCTTTCGTTTTCGTTTCCTCGAATCCTTCAAATCAATATTCGATCCTCTTTTAATATGTGTCAGTTCTCTATCTTCTTGTTCCCTTTCGCAATTAATTGCAAGAAATCATCCCATCCGTCTTCCAATACTATAATTTTAAAACCATCAATTAAAACAATCATTTTTTAAATTATTATTGCTTCCTCATAGAGGAAGCTTTGTTTTCGTGAATTTTATATATGAACCTTTGATTGCGCATAAAGTTGGGTCTAGTCAATCAAATTTAAATGAATTATATATGAAATAGGGGTAGAAGAAACCAACAAAGAGATTGGTTTTTGAGTTTTTTCTGTCAATATCTTCAGATCGTTGTAAAACGTCGAAATATCGCCTAAAAAAATGTCCGTATGTGTGTATGTGTGTATGTACAGATTTAATGTCTGTAGTTGCTCTAACTTCCGCAAATATTGAGATATCGGGCTGTTTTTTTTTTAATTGATAGAGTATTGTTCAAGGAAGGTTGGTACTGAGTTTGGCGATAATCGGTAAAGGGGTTCTTTTTTAAGGGGTAATTTTATTGCCTAAAACAATATTTTGACGTTTTACAACATTTTGGCAGAAAAAACTAAAAAACCAATCTCTTCGTTGGTTTCTTCTACCCCTATTTCATATATAATTTTTTAAAATTTGGTTGATTAGAGTCAACTTTATACGCGATCAAAGGTCCATAATTTTGATCGCTTAAAATTACCAAATTTACAGAAATTTCTATAACTACAGAACTAATCAATCAAATCTTAACGAATTATATGTGAAATAAGGGTAGAATAGACTGAAGAATATAATGAAATTAATAAAAATTGTTAATAATAAAGGGGTTACCAAAGTCTGTTAAAAATCTTTTTAAAAAATTTTCAATTTTTTTAGAAATGTCCGTGGTTGCTCTAACTTCCGCAAATATTGAGAGAGAGAGAAAGAGAGAGAGAGAGAGAGAGAGAGAGAGAGAGAGAGAGAGAGAGAGAGAGAGAGAGAGAGAGAGAGAGAGAGAGAGAGAGAGAGAGAGAGAGAGAGAGAGAGAGAGAGAGAGAGAGATTGATTGATTGATGATTGATTTTATTTAAGCCATAGTCAAGACTTTTGGCAAATGGTGAATTAACAAGTATATAGATATATAAACAAAATATAAACGAATATATAAACAAAAAACTTGCTTATGCTTCCTCATAGTTTTTAAGTGTGCAAGTAGAAACTTGCACATTTGGCTTGGTTGGGCTTTTATTTTTGTTACCGCTAATTTCATTTTAATGTTATAAGTTGCTATGTTACGAGCTGTCATAAAGACGAGAGAATAAGTAAACATATGTGCACGTAAAATAACGATAAAAGATAATCCGAAAAAAATGGAAATTGAAAACGAGGAAAAGAGAAAAGATAGGAAAGAGAAAGGAACAGAAGTTGAAAGAGTAAAAGGTGGAAAGAACAAAAAGGAACAAGGCAAGAAAAAGAATGTAGAAAAGAAAGATAACAAGGGAGAAAAGAAATACAAAGAGAAAAGAAAGTTCGTAAACTCCTAGTTTACTTTGAGATTTTCTACTTTTTAAATTCTTTAATTCTTAAATTATCTTCATAAAGAATTAGAAGATTGGAGACTGAATGGTAAAATGCAATAAACCGCAGTCATGCCAGTCATATACAATTCGCTGAGCTGGCTTTAGGTGATGACGCTATCGGTAAGTGAAATATCAGAGATGCCGAGCTGCCCTAGATATAGAGGTCGATGTTGAATTTTAACAATGCGAAAATATATCGACGATGCGCCGCGTAGCGAGCGCGAGTCGAACCCTCTCGCAGCGCGGGCCCGCGTTGCCGACTCCTTGTCAATGGACAGAATTGAAAAATATAGTAGGTTGTTTTGAAGAGAATTTAATAAGTTTTAAGATGTTGAAATGTAAAATTTAATTTAAATATTAATTTTGCTGAAAATTAGAAAAATGTGAAAAATGTGAGAAATCGCTAATAAAGTGCAAAATACATCATATTGCAATTACAAAACTTTATTTAAAGTTTTAAAAAAAAATGTAATGGAGAAGCATATTTGCAACAATTGTAAACCCTCTTATACTTAATATTGTACCTTATACTCAATATTATTATACCTAATTTAGAGTTTATATATGATCTCATATACATATAATCATATAGGGTTATATATACTTCCAGCATATGAATCTTATATGTGTATCCATATATAAATGCATATATGAGGGGTTAAAGCCATAGTGGTGCATAGTGGTATAAGTCACTTTTTTTAACCTATTAGCGATTATTACCAGACACTCTGTATAATACAGTATATAATATAATATATGTATTGGTGTCTCAGACTACCAATAGTCTCCAGTTTTTAAGAATGCAAAAATATGGAAATGAAGGATTCGAGGATTGCAAACAGCCAACAAAAAAGATTATTTTACAAAACGGAAAGCAGTAGTGTATCCTACAATATGCACATATAAGAAATCGTGCAAATTAAGTGATATATATTAAATTACTAGAAATTTGATATTATGGGATTAATATTTTTCTTTATATATTTTTTTCTTAACTCTGCCTTGGTCGGTCCCAAGCCCGGCCTGAGAAAGGAGGAGGGTTAGAGTGGGCAGTCTTAGTACCCACTCTGTAAAACTAATTATATAATTTTAATATTGTTTAAATATTGTTTAAATATTGTTTAAATATTGTTTAACCTTCGCTCACAAAGCTTCCTCTATGAGGAAGCCAAAACAAATAAATACAAATAATTATGCATTGAATAAATTATAAGCTTAAAATAAAGGAAGCAATGCAGGTTTCTACTTGCACACTTAAAAACTATAAGGAAGCAATGTACAAGTTTCTACTTGCTTACTTAAAAACTATGAGGAAGCAATGTGCAAGTTTCTACTTGCACACTTAAAAACTGTAAGTAAGCAATGTAGGTTTCTACTTGTTTATTTATTAATATTATTATTATATATATTTCTTTAAATTAAAAAAAATCAATTATTGTTTTTACTTACAATTTCTCAATTCTTCTATTTCCTTATTTTTGTTGGTTAATTCCTCTATTTCAATCAAATATTTCGCTTATTTTTCAACGTATATAAAACGTGATAAATTATCAAAATGACATAATATAGCAGCTTATAATGACAAGAGAATAAATTGATAGCAGGACAGTTTAGTATCTGGCCTTTAATGCACAATAATGAAACAATAACCCCTTTATTATTAGCAATTTATTAATTCTATTATATTTTTCAGTCATTTCTCATTTCCCTTATTTCATATATAATTATTTAAAATTTAGTTAATCAGTTCTTGAGTTATAAAAATTTCAGTAAACTTGGTTGTTTCTTTTTTTTAACAGAAATTGGTAACCCTTTTATTATTAACAATTTTTATTAATTTAATTATATTCTTCAGTTTTTTTTACCCCTTTTTCATATATAATTTTTTAAGTTACTTAGTTCTTGAGTTATAGAAATTTTGGTAAGTTTGGCTGTTTTTTTAAACAGAAATCAGTAACTTCTTTATTATTAGCAATTTTTTTATTAATTCCATTATATCCTTCAGTTCTTTCTATCCCTATTTCATATATAATTCGTTAAGATTTGGTTGATCAGTTCTGGAGTAATAGAAATTTCGGTAAATTTGGCACATACATACACATACACACATACCGACATTTTTTAAAATAGCGATTTTTTGACGTTTTAGAACATAAGGAACACAATGGCATCAAAAAGTGAAAAAACAATTTTTTCTTCGGTCTTTTCTACCCCTATTTCATATATAATTCATTGACATTTGGTTGATTAGATCTAATTTTACAATACGATCAAAGGTCTATATACGAAGTTTATGAAAATAAAACTTCCTCTATGAGGAAGCAATATATGCATCTAATAAAATACAAGGTTCCTCAGAGGAGCTTTGAGCGCGTAACAATACGTTGGATTTAATTTGCTAATTTCCTACTCTCTCACTTCAAAATTGTGACTTTGTTATATGCAAATTTCAAATCGCACACCTCAATTTGTTGAGGAAGTAAAGTGCAAATTTATAATTTGCACAATTTTTTACCTGTTTTTAAAAAAGTATTTTTATAGAAAATCAGTTTTATATTACATGTCATTTCATATAAATATTTATCATGTCTATCATTTTTATATTTTTATATCACAGATATTCGTTACATATACCTTTTTGGATATATATTTGTTTTATGTATTTGGCATATCTTTTTCACTTTTTTAAGATCTTTTTTTTTACAAGATTATAAGTTAGCATCAGTTTTTGACATCAAATCTTTTGTACAAATGATTAAATGGTTTAATCACTAATATGGAAATATGTATATACAATTTTTTTACCATTCTAAAGTTCTGTTCTTGTAGGACCATAAAATAGACTTTTTGCGCAGAAAATAGTTATTTACAAGGTGCGCGTGTACGTCATTTTTTAAACTTTTTTTTAATTAATCGACAAATAAATGAAATAAATTTTTAGAAATATTTATTACTGTATCGTACTGTTAATAAGTTTGGAAAAATTAACGGGCGACTACGGGACCCAATGTATCATACGCTCTTGTCAAGTGTAGTTTCAGGTAGCACCGCTAGATGGTATCGTTACTCGTAAGTAAGATTCAACATCGAAGCAATATATACCGATCGATTGCGGCGAAAGATATTCCGCGGGATTGCGGAATTACTGTTCTTTTATTATGGTGGTTTATTGGTTATCTATGAAATTGAGTATGTATTTTGAATTTTTATATTTGATTGTTATTTTTGGTCCTTGGTAGGAATTTCCGAGTTTTGAGTAAGTTCTTGATATGATCGTCAATTATTCGTATCATATTCTACGTTTTTTTTGTAGTCATTTAATATCTTTGATTCTCTTTTATACACCTTGCATATTTATTGGTATAATGAGCTGCGATTTCGAGCTCCGGCACGCCAGCGAATTTCCCCCTCCACTACGCACACAAGTGACGCTCAGTTTATCGGTGTGTCGGCAACGCTCGGCCGTGCCGAGGGAGAATATCACTCCCTCCTTATCGCTCTCATTTAGCTCGCGCGATCGACGATGTTTTTACGCTGAAAATGCTTCTCGCCCGTTCTCGGTATCTCGGCGTGAATCTGAGTTGCCGGTGCACGATAACCAAAGAGCGATCTTTGGAATAATGTAGAGATGATGTAAAAATGATTAATAAACATGAAAAAAATTGTAGTAAAAAAGTATGTTAATCATTCTTGCAGAAATTTTCATGCTTTGACCCTGACCCATACTCCTATTATTTTAATAATTCCTTTTCGAAAAAAATTCCGTAGAAGAGGAGACACGTATTTTTTTGTTTGGCCTACGATTAATATTTTCGAGTGTAATATTTGCAAGAAATTGAATTTGTCGATGACTGTTACTTTTCAGTTAATTAATATCTTAAAAATATTCAATTCTATATATACGTATGAGATATTTTCGTTAACAAATATATTTATTTAAATGCTATATTTTATATATTATTTATTTATGTCCAATAACTATATATATATATATATAGATGTCTTTACTTAAATATATATAAAGATGTCTTTGCTTATATATATGGGACGTTCCATGTCAACCGGGACAAGGGCGTCTCCAAAATTTTATTGAACCGATTAAAATGGTTAAGGGCTTAAAATCTTTGTTTTTGTGTGATTTATCAAGTACAGTGTGGTACTTTTTAAAATTCAATATGGCGGTCAAAATATGGCGCTTCATATGAGTTAAAAACACAAATCATATGATTAAATTGTTGTTTCTAATGGAAAAAAGAGGATACATAGCTTGTGAGTAGGTAACACTAAGATTTGGATATCTTTAAAAATAAAAAAAAATGGCGGATCCAATATGGCGGACCGAATTCGTAAAAAGTTTCTTGATTAAACTGAAATTTATTACTTGGGGGTTTTTGGGGTCGCTGATCACGAATATGACCTCAGATTTTCAAAATTCAAAATGGCGGATTTAATATAACGGACAAAAAAACAAAACTTTTGCCAAAATTTATGAAACTCAATATTTGGAGGTTTTTGGGGGCGCTGATTACGAATCCGTGTATAATTTTTTAAAATTTAAAATGGCGGATCAAATACGGTAAATAAAAAACAAAATTGTTGACGAAATATATAAAACTTAGTATTTGGAAAGCTCTCTGCGTTAACCCTTTGCGGCACAGCGAGATAGAATCTATCCCACCTAGATTACCACTATTTGTTCTGTTTTTAAGCTAGTTTTTAATCGACTTATTCGGTTTTTTTTGTAATTTTAATATCGTAACATGTCAGAGAATCTAAAATTACACGCAATTGGTGAATATACACGGATTCGTAATCAGCGCCCCCAAAAACCTTCAAATATTGATTTTCATAATTGCCCAAATAAATCGATTAAAAACTGGCTTAAAAACGGAAAAAATGGTGGTAATCTAGGTGGGATAGATTTTATCCCGCTGTGCCGCAAAGGGTTAACGCAGAGAGCTTTCCAAATACTAAGTTTCACATATTTCGTCAACAATTTTGTTTTTTATCTACCGTATTTAATCCGCCATTTTGAATTTTAAAAAATTATACACGGATTTGTAATTAGCGCCCCCAAAAATTTCCAAATATTGAGTTTTATAAATTTTGGCAAAAGTTTTGTTTTTTTGTCCGCCATATTGGATTCGCCATTTTGAATTTTAAAAATCTGAGGTCATATTCGTGATCAGCGACCCCGAAAACCTCCGACCCACACACTTTATCTGAGGGACGTCCTATAGACATTATTTTAGGATATCGCAATAACCGTGGGACATCCCAAAATGGTCTCAGATATCCGGTGGATATCCAGTGGATGCACAAGTGTCCGGCTATTTAGATCTTGCAGACATCTTCACAGAATATCCGAGAGAGGTCGAAAGATATCGCAAGATATTAATTATAGCACTCGCGATATCATATGGATATTTTATATACAATGAAATTATGGTTTAACCAGAAAGGGGATAATCGTATACAATCGTGGACAGAAATATTGTTTCTCTTTTGTGATAAATTTCGGAATGTGCATTCGTGTTGTTTAATAAAAGAATTCTTCCATTGGAAAATAAATTGTAAAATTCAACAAACACATTCCAAAACGTATTACAAAAAAATCAATCTTTCTGTCCACGATGTACATGAAAAAATAAGTATATATATGTATTGTACATTGCATATTAAATCTTTATTTATTAAAAGAATATATAGTTTTTAAATAAAGTACCTCTAATTAAAAAAAAATACAATTAGTAAAAATAAAAATACATATCACACGTACGAGTCTGATAAAGCTTTCGACCCGAGGTACAAAAATAGAGGTAATATATAAAAGTACTTTTAAACTTTAGAAAGCAGTCAGTTTTCCCGCGCTATTATGCGATAAACGTTGCGCTGACGCCGAGCACGATATAATAAAAAATAAAAAAATAAAAATAAAAGGACATTGCGGTAACACATACATAGCATTGGTATTTTAAGCGTGCAATTAGCATACATTTTTTTCTACCTCGTTTGTCATTTAATCGACCGTGTCATTTACTCCTATATATATATATATATAATCACTGTTTTATAAGTATTTAAGTGAGCAGTGGATAATATTTGTTTTGTAATTATATCTATATGTCATACTTTGCAGAACTGTGTGAAACCGTGACTTGGAAAATTTCTCTTTATTTAAAGCAATATGTAGTAATTTTACATTATAAGAAAGAACTCGTACCTTCTTCAACAATCTCGCCAACAAATACCTTAGCAATTCACGACATAGCTATGACAACGTTCTGAGACACTGAACAGCCTGTTATGGTTTGCATAATCTGTGAAACATATTTAGTATAATACTTTTTTAATGGAACGGCTATTTCTTTTGTAAATAACGACTAAAAATAAGGTGCGTACCCTCTTTATAGCTGTTTTTGGAAATGCAGATCGTCTGTACATCTCGTATCTGTCCAATTGATCTTCAGTGAAGTTGGATACTAGTACTCTGTTAAAGAAAAGTTCTCAAAAATATATTCTCAATAGTCAAACAATAAACTTGTTATACGTGCACATAAACTTGTAAGACGTCAAATACGTACTGCATCTTTTCTTTCTCCTCCTCTTCTATCTTCCTTCTGCTCTTCTCCTTACTCTTCCGCCTTTCTTTCGTACTGACTGGGTTGGCGCGAGGTATCATAATATATCATTACTGAATATATCCTCTGCAGTCTGTTCGTTTTCCTTACTGTCAAATTAATGCTTCACAATCTCTATTGCCACCACAATCCGGTAGGTAGAATTAGATCCTGTATTTTCAATCTCTTCAGTATCCGACTGCGATTGAGAGCTCATTGCATCCAACAACTCCGCCTAAGTAATACAGATAATGATTAGTTAACTCTCTTAAAAAATAAGTTATAAAATTTAATTAAATGTTTAATGTTTTTTCTACTAACAGTAAAAATGGAAAAGTTACAAATTTTAAGTAACATCAAAGGAAAGGAAGACGTAAAAAAAAGGAAGATAAGAGAGATAAGTGATTTCGAAATACAACAGATAGTATAAGTGAATAAAAGAAAGAAGGAGAACATGTAAAATGTATATATATGAAATGAAAAGAGAGCATTTTTATCTTTTTCTAACTCTTAAAAACTGGAAAAGAATTGAACCGATAATAATAACTTACGATAATTCCTTCGCGTGTAAACGGGATTGATCTCCTCGGCATCAGCTCCCTGCCGTCAATATATAATATATCAGCTGTGCAACATATTATGTACGCGCGGCAGAAACACCTCCTGTGAACAGGCTCCTTGATCTCCTCGGTATCAGCTCTCTGCTGTCAATATATATAATATATATATATATACCTCTACAAAGTAAAAATGTATTAATTTACGTTCTTTTGCAAACAGTTTTTCTTTTCTTTTTGATAATTACTTTAAGTTTCTCGTCTAAAGCTTTGATTCGTTGGATCAAATCTCTTATCGTCGCGTCATGTGCCATGAATATCACACTGAACGCTTGCTGATCCTTGCAGGTTTTGGATAATGCCACGAGATCGTGGTACCTGACCGTAAACTGATCCCGATGGACCAGCACGGCTTTCGTCAGTTTTTCCTTTTCTTTCATTATTCTTTGATATTCCTCCAGCTTTTGCCTTTCCTCTTGTTCTTGATCGCGCTGTGCTTGCAATTGCTGCTCGTGTCGCTTCTTGATTTTTCAGCCTACAGAAACGCCACTTTCTCCTCATTCAGGCGTACACGTTCACGTGCCATCAACGAGCGCGAGTTAGCCATTTGCTTATGGATAGCGCGATCATTCTCCTTCATATATATGCTCAAAATGACGATCTATTACTTTCTGCGATACATTTAAAGAAATAACGATAGAAAATGGCCCTAGTTAATGTAACTGTTGTGTTAATTACATATTTAATATCATCTTCAATAAATTTCACTAGAATTATATATTCGTCTCATCTCTGCAAAATCTATTCAATTGATTTTACGATCTATGCTAATAACTTAACCGAAATTACACTTATATCAAATTTATTACTTGAACTCACATTTTCATGTCCATTCAATAATAAGATTAAGTGAAAACTACATGTGCAAAATTAAAAACTAAATAATGTTAATATATTTTTTAATAGCTATATTTATTATATGTATATATACACACAGGACGTCTGGTAATTACCGTGTCATCTCTCATACGTAGGTAGAGCAAGTTAAACTGAATAGAACAGTTCTTTACTGTTTTGCGAGTTTCTTAGTGAGCCACGCGTCATCCCAAACACTACCGTTCTCTCGACGATATAGGTTAAGTGAACTGAACTGACTGTGACGTGACGCACTTCACGCACTATACTGCACTGCGCGCAGTACACACACGTATTATGAACGCACTATCTGCACTGCCCAAAAGCGCCGCCAGTGGAAACTTTTTTAAAATGTGTATCAACATTGTGTAATAATAACTTTTATAATGTTCCGTATGATATATCAGTACAAAATTACCTTTTTCAAAAAGGTAAAAAAAAGGCGCCAAGTACACGCGTAGTTGTTACCTCGAAAAAAAACCAAATGGTAGTATCATTAATTTTAAATTTAAAAATATTTTAATAAAACCCAAATGGTACGTAATATATCTTTGTACCTCGAAAAAACTCAAAAGTGGGTAGGTAGTATCTTTATTTTCACAAAATTATATTACCTAACTTAACTCAAGTGACATGTATTTCAATAAAAAAGATGTGAAATCTTTATTTTCTTCTTCACAAAATTATATTACCTAACTTAACTCAAGTGACATGTATTTCAAAAAAAGATGTGAAATCTTTAAATTAAATTGCGCCAATTGTAAAAAAAATATGTATATTGCTTTGAAAGATAATTGTTATGCAACTATACTTTAAAGAAATAAAACCCAAGTGGTATCTTCGTATTTCTATTCAAGGGTCTTCCTATTCTAAACCAAGTGATAATAGCTTCTTAATTCTCTTTAACAAATTTTTAATATTACAAAGAATCATTTTAATTACAAAAAATTAAAGAAGTAACGGTACAAAATAAAAATATTTAAAACAAAATAAATAAATTTTTCTTGTAAAAAAACTTGGCGCTGCATTTTTACTCCTGTCGCATTCTTCCCTAAATTATGTTTATTATTTTTTATTCAATTAAAAATCTCAGTACTAATGTTTAAATTTTAATGTTTAAATTTCAAAGTCTAGCAGCGCCAAGTTTTTTTACAAGAAAAATTTATTTATTTTGTTTTAAATATTTTTATTTTGTACCGTTACTTCTTTAATTTTTTGTAATTAAAATGATTCTTTGTAATATTAAAAATTTGTTAAAGAGAATTAAGAAGCTATTATCACTTGGTTTAGAATAGGAAGACCCTTGAATAGAAATACGAAGATACCACTTGGGTTTTATTTCTTTAAAGTATAGTTGCATAACAATTATCTTTCAAAGCAATATACATATTTTTTTAACAATTGGCGCAATTTAATTTAAAGATTTCACATCTTTTTTTGAAATACATGTCACTTGAGTTAAGTTCCCGGGAAAAAAAATTATATATAATCATATATAATTATATATAAATGATCATATATAATTATATATGAAAATTAGCACGATATAATTTTATCTAATTATATATATAAATATATAATTCTACAAATTTTTATATAATTTTATATAATTATATATAACTTTATATTAAGGTTTACTTTTCAAAGGATTATATATTATTATATAAAATTATATATAATTAAAATTAATACAATTAAAAATTATATATAATTATATATAATTTTTGCATTATTTTGCATCAAGACAGTGTTAGGTGAGTCTTGCATTGTATTGCTAACAAAGATAGGTCTCGCGGATGTCATGATTTTGCTTCGCAGGAGACCTGCTGCTTATATTAGCTCCCAACTGAAATTTACTTACGAGTTAGTTTTATCTTTATGCGCCGTCTAGTGGCGTCGTTGCAAACTATCACGGAAAGACCGCTACCATGCATCTTTCTTAACTGCAAGCTATATTTGAAATTATATATGTCCATATATAATCATATATATTTACATATAATTATATATAATTTTTTTTCCCGGGTGATGCATTAAATTATTTCTATATCTTTGACAGATAAAATTATATATAATTATATATCTATCTATACATATAAAGACAAATGTCCTCTGACTGATTGACTCAACGCCCAGTCTAAGGGCCTAAGCAGAATGGCTGTCTTATTATAACCTTAAGGCAGTGTTTTATGCCTTAAGTCTTTGTCTTATGTAAACTTAAAGCATAAAACATTGCCAAGACAGCCATTCTGCTTAGGCCCTAAACCCCTGAACCTAGAAACATGAAATTTGGAGAGAGTGATGATGTATTCCTCTCATGACGTAAACACCCACACTATGAAAGGATTTTTAGAAATTTGACGCCTAAGGGGGTGAATAGGGGTAAAAATTAGGTTTTCACGACTTTCTCGATCGATCCTTGGGCCCGATGAGATATCGACTTGGTGTTTAAAAACATAATTCAAGATTTTGCCTTAATCAACCTTTAAAGGGGCAAATCTAAATTCGGGGGTGAATTAATTAATAGAATCCTTAACCCTTACTTGCCACACTTCTGTAGAATCACGTACTTGCCACATTGGAGTGGAATCTATCCCGGCGACAAAAATTGTTATAACAAATAAGTTATTCATTATTTTAACTTGCCAATTTTTTTAGAACTTCTTAAAAGCTTACTTTTAAAAGTTATGTAGGTTATATAGCCAAAAATTAAAATTATGTATGATAAAAAAATTAAAATAGCAAAAGAAAAATGAAAAATGGCTGTTTTTACAAAAAAATTCATAATTTTTTTTTGACAAATGTTGCTATGAACCCGCTCCCCGTAGGTTTAGGTACTTAAAATTAAAGGAATTAACCCTTAAATGCCACACCTCTCAAGAATTTCGTAAATGACACATAGGGTCTAAAAGACCCCAGCATGAAAAATGTCTCCTTACGCATTGATTTTTTTATCTTTAGTTATGAAATTTTTTTCAATGTTGCTCAAGGTCTAGAAAAGAGAATAAAATGCTTATATTGTTAAAATTTTCAATTTCAACATAGTATAAAAAATTAAGTAAACTGAGTACTGCTAAGTATACAAACGGGTAGGTCAATCACTCGATCAACTATCATCAGAGGGAACATAAGCTCCATTTTTGGTGGGAACATTTGGAAATATATCAATGTAAAGGATCTGGGGTCCGCTGGACCCCATGTGGCATTTAAGGGTTAATGGTCGTGGGGTTGATTTGATCCCAGTGTGGCAAGCAAGGGTTAAGCTGGGTATACACTTAGCAAACAAACCGCAAACGCGAATGTTCGGACATTCGCGTTTTTGCTCCTAGGTTGGTTGTTTTTTCTTTTGATTGCACCAAATACTAGAATTCGACCAGATTCGGTGTTTGCTGCATGTAGCAATAATTTGAAATTTTTGATTGTATCCGTTGAATAATGACAACGAACGTTTACGTTTGCTGTTCGTTCGGTGTTCGTTCGCTAAGTGTATACCCAGCTTTATATTCGCATACTGTAGCGAAACACGCGGGTGTATCAAGCTAGTTATATATAATTATATAAATTTATATATTTTAAGATTTACTTATATTTTAATTTAGAAAAATTCTATATTCATTTATATAAAAATATATTAACATATATAATTATATAAAATTATATATAATTTTACGTAAGGAATCAAGTATAATTTTATATAATTATACAGAATAATATATATTTTATATAATTATATATTTTAATATATATTTATATATAATAATATATAAATATATATGTTAAAATTTTCTGATTTATTAAAAATTATGTATGCTTATATATAAATATATATAAATATATGTACTTATATCTAATTATATATAATTATATAAAATTTTATATAATTTTATATAAGAATCTAGATATAATTATATTAAATTATATAAATGAAAACATATTTTTATATAATTATACATAATTTTATATGTTCATATATAGTTATATATAATTTTTTTTTCCCGGGTTAGGTAATATAATTTTGTGAAGAAGAAAATAAAGATTTCACATCTTTTTTATTGAAATACATGTCACTTGAGTTAAGTTAGGTAATATAATTTTGTGAAAATAAAGATACTACCTACCAACTTTTGAGTTTTTTCGAGGTACAAAGATATATTACGTACCATTTGGGTTTTATTAAAATATTTTTAAATTTAAAATTAATGATACTACCATTTGGTTTTTTTTCGAGGTAACAACTACGCGTGTACTTGGCGCCTTTTTTTACCTTTTTGAAAAAGGTAATTTTGTACTGATATCATGCATTTTGTAGTGTTACGCATCTTATAGAAACAGTATATCTTTATCTTACAAACAGTATGTACAGATTGTAAAGCTCTATGAGCCGTATATATTTTGCGATAAAAGACATCCCTCGTTAAATATTTTAATAAAATATTTTTATTTTGTACTGTTACCTCTGTAATTCTTTGTGACCACTAAAAAATACACATGTAAACTTTGTATTTAAATACCTTGTATTCCCTTGTGAAATTTAAATAAAATTTTTTAATCTTATAAAATTGTTATCATACATTTTTTTCTAATTGACACAATGTAAATATTTTTCAAAGTAGGTAGTGCAACAATTATTTTTTGAGGCAATATATATGTTTTCTCTGTAATTGGCGCTGTAATTTAAAGAAATATCATTTCTTTTTTGTAATTGTAATAGATCACTTGAAGCGCGACTCTTCTTTTTGATAAGGTAACATAATTTTGTGATGTGTATCACTTGGGTTATAATTTTTCGGACATAAACATACTACTGCTTAGATTTTTTCGAAATTTTTCGAGATATAAAGATTATGTCTACCACTTGTTACTTATATTTTTTTTAGGTATAATACTACCACTTTCTCTTTTTTCGAGGTAACAACATATACACTACTATGCGTGTACTTGGCGCCTTTTTTACTTTTTTTTTAAAAAAGGTAGTTTTGTACGGATATCACGCCTTTTTGTAGTGTGTTACGCATCTTAATCTTATAAACAATATATCTTATAATCTTATAAACAGTATATACAAGGTATGAAGCTGAAAGTGTTACGGACTATTATTTCTAAAGAAAACAACAATTTAATATTTTGCTTAGTTTTTTAAAAATAATAATCTGTAACCCTTTTAGTTGTACACCTTGTATATATTTTTCAATTTTAACATAAAACATAATCGCAATATAGCATGATTAATATTAATAAGTCGTTAACTGTAAAATTTTTTTATTTATTTTTATTCGCGTGTCTTACTGAGTGTTGTTCGCAATTGTATATGTACCGATATCTACAGGTATCGATGTTTTTGATAATTACAGATGGACACCTGTAACACGTGTCTGAAACTTACCTGATTTGTTTATTCTTTTATTTCCTTCAACTAGTCGCAAATTAATTCTATTTGATAAAAACAATTCTGTCAAATTTCTCATACATAACGCATCGTTTATAATTTTCTATTAATTATAAATATTAAATAATACGATATACATATTCGTACTCACATCCTTGAAAATTATTTCGGGAATTCAAGCGAATGTCACAACTAGATAAAATTATCTTTCATATTTTGACAGTTGAGTAGGAACATATTTGAGTTGGCGAAAAACGATTCTCTGAAACCGCACGTGTGTGTAAATAATTCAGTATAGAAAATATATAATCTTCATTTCAAAATACATTCGCACACTACGTACCAAAAATATATAATATGATAACGTAGTTTATGCTATTCAATTGATTGAATTTTAGAAAAGAAAAAGATTTAAAAGTATATAACTATGTGAGTCTATAAAGAGACATAGACTACGTTTACATGGCACTGTTGATCGGGTTTTATAACATCGGTAGTTCTTAAGCCAGTCAATCACAACTATTCCATTCTTCTGAAGAATGATTACGATTGGTCTTCCTGACAACTACCGATGTTATAAAACCCGATTAACGGTGTCATGTAATCGTAGTGCAAATTGAATCATATATGTATATTTAATTGCCTGCTCATTAAATATAAAGTGCAAACACATAAAAATTGTATATTTTTCTATATACTTAAATGCAATAAGAAGAAATATTTAAACAAGTATCCTTGCATAGGAATATTATGCATAATTTTTACAAAACATATTTAAGATTCGCGCAATTGAAATATATAATAAAATTAATAACGATTTTATAAATCTTAGGTATATGTTAATAATACGACATGATCTTTTTAATCATGAAACTTACAAACTAACGGAAAAAGATTTGTATCCTAAATGCTAATAATTTTTCTAGTGTAACAATAATAATACTGAAAATATATGGATAGAAATATATATAATAAATAATAACATAATTAATGATATACAAGAGCTTTGGTCGCGCATATCGATTTTCAACAATGGATAGATATTGTAACAAATACGTTTTACATTCATTCAAAAACAAATTATGTGTACACATAATAAAAATTGTATGAATTAAAATTATGTGTATGCACATAATAAAAATGCGGAATTATTTTTATGTCAGACATAATTTTAATGCATCCTATTTTTATTATGTCAAGACTTAATTTTAATTCATCCAATTTTTATTATGTCTAAACATAATTTTAATTTGTCCAGTTTTTATTAAGTCTAGACATAATTTTATTTCAACGAATTTCTATTATGTTATGACATAATTTTAGTTTTGCCGCTAGGGAATTTTTAAGTCGATTCTTATGAATTAAGCTTGAATTCGATGTCTAGGTATCCAAGGTTGCCGATAACGGGTTACAAATAGTGCGCTCTATAGTTTTCGGTGTCCAGGTGTAATAATACGTTGAATTTGATGTCTAGGTGTCCCACGTTGCCGATGACGAGATCCACATAGTGCGCTCCGTAGTTTTCGGTGTCTACGTGTATTAATACCTCAAATTTACCTGGGACACCTTAACATCGCATTCAACGTACGATTACACCCGGACACCGAAAACTATGAAGCGCACTATCTGGATCCCATCATCGGCAACCTGGGACACGTGGACATCAAATTCAAAGTATTAATACACGTAAACACCGAAAACTACGGAGCGCACTATGTGGACCTCGTCATCGGCAACCTGGAACACCTAGACATCGAATTCAACGTATTATTACACCTGGACACCGAAAACTATGAAGCGCACTATCTGAATCCCGTCATCGGCAACCTGGGACACGTGGACATCGAATTCAAGGTATTAATACACGTAGACACCAAAACCTACGGAGCGCACTATGTGGACTTCGTCATCGGCAACCTGGAACACGTAGACATCGAATTCAACGTATTATTACACCTGGACACCGAAAATTACGAAGCGCACTATGTGGACCTTGTCATCAGCAACCTGGGACACCTAGAAATCGAATTCAATGTATTAATACACGTAGACACCGATAACTACGGAGCTCACTATCTAGACATCGTCATCGGCAACCTGGGACACCTAGACATCGCATTCAACGTATTATTACACCTGGACATTGAAAACTACGGAGCTCACTATCTAGACATCGTCATCGGCAACCTGGGACACCTAGACATCGCATTCAACGTACGATTACACCTGGACACCGAAAACTATGAAGCGCACCATCTGGATCCCGTCATCGGCAACCTGGGACACGTGGACATCGAATTCAAGGTATTAATACACATAGACACCGAAAACTACGGAGCGCACTATGTGGACTTCGTCATCGGCAACCTGGAACACGTAGACATCGAATTCAACGTATTATTACACCTGGACACCGAAAACTATGAAGCGCACTATCTGTATCTCGTCATCGACAACCTGGGATACCTAAACATCGAATTCAAGCTTGATTCATAAGAATCAATATATATTATATATATACTTAAATTTAGCTAAATAAAAATCTTCCTTCTGACCGATAAGTCTATCGACCTTTAATAATTTACCTACTAGATCGTTCGAAATACGCGCGCGATATCGAAACTGGCGATACCTGCGCCGCCAGTGTCGAAAAAGTGAAAGGGACATTTTCTCTGATCACGTGATATATATATATATATATATATATATATATAATGATGAGTAGACGACGTATCTTAATAAAAAAATTTTCACATTTGGACTTTGCGTCGCAATATCTCCGCTCGTAGGGCACGTAGCGGAAAATTATATAGGAGATACCCCCCTTATTTTTACCCCAACTATCGATCAAGCCTACTTAGAACTTGATCCGTTCACTCGTTATCGAGATCTCAACATCTCGGGTACTCGCAACCCGTCGCGTCGCGTAAAAGAGACACGGTCGGTCTCGCTCCGCGTATACTTGGCGCGAGACACTACCGTGTCTCTTGATCAAAAACGTTATTTTTTATATGGTGTTAAACAAATAGAAATATACCTTGTAATTTGTGTACCTTATAATATTTTTAGAAAAATAGAAATATACCTTATAATATTTTTTTGTACTTCCTCCTTTTCCTTTCTCCCTCTTTTTCTCTCTCTCTCTCTCTCTCTCTCTGTCTATAAAAATTAATGAATTAAGATATATAAAATAAGTAAAGACATTTTATATTTTAAATGTTTTTACGATTTTCGTAACTATAATATGGATTAAATATAATATATTACATATATAATACAATACTTTCCAAAAAATAGTGTTTCACATTTTTCAATTATAGAATTATGTAATTATGAAGTTAATTCAAAAATGATTGTAATGACGTGCAATTAATCTTTTTATAGTTTTAAGATATCTTATGCAAAGCAGAGTTTGATCACTGACTTCAAAATGACTGTACAGTGACTCGTCATAAAATCATTGCGTGACGATATTTTGACTTTCAGGGTTTTTATATTTATTTTCAAAAATATAATTTGTTCAACCATTAGTTTCACAAATTGTTTTGAAAAAGAATATGTTTCAGTGAATTCCTTATAGAATGTTATAGAACGCACTGCGTGCGTGCGTGCGCATGCGCGCGTTGACTAATCCGCCGGCTGTAGACCATGTGACACGCGATATCCAATGAGCGTAAGCTTTGCCGAGAAAGCTCTATGTACAGCTCATTCTATGTATATCGCGTGTTGCGTGTCGCGTGTCGGGTGTTGGTTTCTCGAGAAAACTGTACGTTCGCTCATATCACGTGTTGCTTTTAGTCTGTAGCCGGCATAAAAGTTGCTGCGCCGTGCTAGATAGACTGGCACGCGGTGCTTCCGTCATTATTTCTAGGCTCGTACCATTTACCGGCTTGTACTCGCCTGAACGTGTGTTCGAGAGCGCGCGTCGGTAGCGCGAGATAACGCGAGGAGAAGACGACCACAAAAAAAACAGCAAGTCCAGGTTACACAAAATAAAGAACAGTATATTCAACACTTATTCATACACTTCTTTCAGGTGAAATGCCGTGAGCGCGCACAGGTGTAAAGCGGCAAGAAGCAAGCGAGTCGCGAGTGCGAAAGCGAGCGCGGGTTGCAAGGCGCGAAGCGATGCAACGCGGTGTACCACGCGGAAACTAGCGGTAATCGATATACGAAGCGGGTGATCTGCGAGCGAACTTGAACTCGCGGCGCAGCGGCGGTTCTTTTATCGCCTCCGAGGCGAACTCCCTTCCCGGCAATTTTCTCCGAATTTCTGGAGGGTGATTGGCCGTCGGAGGCCGACGTCACCGTGCTGACGTCACTAATTTCACGTGGCGACCCGACGGGGTCGTGTTTTCGCGTGCTTTGTGTATAACATGGATCGTTCCTTTGTTCTAGCGTTGCCGTTTGACCTTATTTGCGCGGCCGGTGAGCCGGGGCTGTGTTGTTGTTAACAATCAGCGAACTTTTCGGAATGTACGAACGATCCATGTTATAACCTGACGAAGATAATTTTATTAGAAGCACAAGTATTGATGCGCTTATTTTTTGCAAAGAGTGCTTGCGCTTACATGCACTCGAGCGCGATTTATAATAGTCGCTATCTCAAACAACGTGCTACGACTAAAAATTGTAATTGGCATTGATAAGTGTTTATAGCCGAATATTCTACTAATATTGTTGTTAACAATATATAGTGACTTTCATGGCTGAGAAACATGTAAGTATTTACTGTCAATGAGTATATAATAATCATATTTTTAACCTGTGTTGTACAGGTTAGGTTATGGAATCACAACAAATTTAACATTATCTCTAGTTGTATATAAAAGTCTCTTGCTAGTATTATATTGTATAAAAAAACAGTAAAATCTTGAGCTTATTTATCTTGAGTTATATACTTTTTTTTTAGAAATTAAAATTACTAAAACGGAAAATCCGACGTAATGCGAAGGTCATGGTATCTAAGAAAATGCGTTTATACGAATTACGAGAACGGTGTGGGCTGACAAATGCTAATAGATCTGAAACTGATTTGGAATTTGATACGGATGATGAAATTGATGAAGACAGAAATAATAATTATAGTGAATCCGATACTTATCGGGGGGATAGAGAAAGTGATGAGAACGCAGAAAATATTAATGCAACAGTTCTGCAAGGTTCTCTAACCCAAATAATCGACGACAATAATGCGATAAGTGATGAGGAAAATACTGAAGATAGCCGTAGTAATTGCAGTGCTGACGCAAGTTCTGAACAAAATGATGATCGAGAGGAAATTGTAATTAATGAGAACTTGGAGAATTTACATGATTCTTTCAGTAATAGTGACTCTGAGTACAATGTTTATGTTGGCAACGTTAATCCCAATAATATACCAGTTATTGGCACGCAGCGTGACAGAGATGTTTATATTTTAAGAACACTTAAAGCGTGGGCATTACGAGGCGTAAGTAAAAAAAAAATTAATGATTTGCTCTCTAGATTGCAACCTCTTTTCCCCATTTTACCCAAGAGCTATAAAACTCTTTTGAAAACTCCTCGAAAAGTTTCTTTGAAAGTAATTGGTACAGGAAAGATGTGGTATAAGGGTATTCAAGCTAACATACGCCAAAAATTATCTGATGCCTATATAATGGAATAAAGGTGAAATAGTTATGGATGTAAACATTGATGGGCTAAATTTATATGAACAGTACGGATGGCGAGTTTTGGCCGATTCTTGGGAGTTTTAGTGACGAGGCAGATCCGTTTATCATCGGTGTCTACTATGGCTATAAAAAACCGGAGGATATAAACATGTTCTTAGAAGATTTTGTTGCGGAAGTTGAAGAATTAAATAAAAATGGATTTAAATTGGGCGGGATTTTTTACCCTTTCCGAATACGAAATTACATCCTGGACGCTCCAGCCAGAGCTTTCATTAAGTAATGTATGGGCCACACAGGACGATTTTCTTGCGAAAAATGTACAGTTGAAGGTGAAAGGTTTAAAAATCGTCTTACTTTTACAAATTTGGACTGTCCACGTCGAACAGATGACTCTTATGTCGCTAGAGAAAACCCACAACACCACACTGGTATTTCACCTCTAAAACGTATTGGTACTGGTATGGTTTCACAATTCAGACTCGATCCAATGCATCTGATACATCAGGGTGTATTCAAAAGGATGATACATTATTTGGTAGAAGGATCTGGCCGTTATAGATTGCGTCGTCGTACAATAACAGAAATATCTATAAGCTTACAAGAAATTGCTAAGAACATTCCTAGAGAATTCAATAAAAAACCACAAACCTTCGAGCATTATTATAGATATAAGGCGACGGAATGGAGAAGGCTGTTGCTCTATGATGGTGTTAAGATATTCAAAGATCATTTGGACCCCAAGATTTACGATCTTTATCTGATGTTGCACAGTGCAATTTACATATTGTCGAGCCCTCTCTTGGTAACCACTATGATTGACGTAAGTGAATATATCTTGAGAGAATTTGTGATACATGCTGCTCAGGTTTTTGGACAGGAGTTTGTAGTGTACAATGTTCATAGCATAACACATTTAGCTGAAGAATGTCGATCCTACGGTTCACTGGAAACGTTTTCCGCATTCAAGTACGAGAATTATCTCGGCGTAATATCTCGAACACTCGTTCCACTTACAAGCCATTGCAACAGTTAGCACACAGAGATATTGAGATTGATGGTACTCTGAAAAATCCAACTCCAGTAAGAGATCCTAATGATGTAATACTTCACAAGAAACATGCTCCTTGGCCTGAATTGATAAATGGCCAGCAGTATACTACACTGACCATGAAGGGAATAACTCTTTCTCTCAGCATTGTTGATAGGGGTTTCGTGTCGATTCAAGGAGACATAGTTCTCTTAAGTAATATAATACAAAAGCCAGCAGGAAATATTTGGCTAGCAGGTCGAAAATTTGTGGAACAAAACGATGCTTATGACTTTCCATTACGTTCATCTTTGCTCGGAATTTTAAATGTTTCTAACTTAGAGAGGACAAAGCGTTATTGGAAGTTGAGCGAATTTGCCAAAAAATGCGTATTGATTCCTAATAGTAACGGTTATCTATGTATTCCACTCTTGCACAGCACAGATCGTAATTAATTTAATTAACGATGGTATGAGATTTATAATGATACATATACAGTTCGGATATTTTCATGAGACTGATCTTTGGATTTATTTTTATAGTACTCCCTTGTGAAGTTTTTGGAGGAGGATGAAGATGATCTGATCGAGATAGTACCTACTAAGTGGCTAATTGGGACAGATAAAGCATATTGGCCATCCTAGAAGGGTTCACGTGATAAAATAACGCGATGGGTTATGAGTCTGAAAGATCCTGAGACAGGTTGGGAACAATTTCCCATTGTATTGAAGCATCAGCATTGTAAGTTATTATTGCGTTTAGTACTGCTAATTGACAACATTATATCAGATATTACACACTAAAGATAGTTGTGCAATTGCAATAGGATTGACATGAATTATATGAAGGGGAGCCTGCAATCTTATGTGTTGACAATTTTTCGGGTAATTCAGATTATGAATTGAAAGAATATTAATTAATAAAATGTCATCAACATTGATAAAAAAGAATTCACATTTATTGCTAGAATACGAAAAGTATTGATGAGGAAACATGTCCAATCTACTAATCAATATAATCTATGTAATCTATATCAATGTAATCTATAAGCATGAAAGATAACGATAGAAATTTTCGTTTTACATTTATTTAAAAAATTCCTTACATAAATAAATACATGTTACTATTTATTCATAAGAGTAGTTGTGTAAAGTAAATAATTTGTGATAATTAAATAATTTTTTTTTCGAAAACATTTATTGAGACTACTGGAAATATTTACGGAGGGCAAGCGTGGCGTAGCAGACAGCGTACTGGTCTGCTAAATCAAAGATCTCAGGTTCTATTAAATAGAATTTTGTAATTAAAAATATGTGTGATCTTCTTTTCATATCGTCTATATTTCAATTTTTTGTAAGCAACATACAATAATGCGTGAAAAGGTATAATAAGAGCAGAAGATGAAACAAACATAGATTCAAATGTATCAGATTGTGAGAAGCCTAGAAAAAAGAAAATACCAGCTCGGTTTGAACTAGACAACTTGGATAATGATGATCCTCCAAACAGACGCGAAAACGAGCGCGACAGCGACAGCGAAGACGACTCTACAAGAAGTGAGCAGTAAAATGGATATAATTTTGATTAATCAAGAAAGAATCTTGCGGAAGCTATTTCCTGGAGAGCAGGCAGTAGTACGGCCCAAGAATTTGCCGCAGCTGCCCCTCCAGACTCACGAGGCATTCAATGCGTTTCAGAAGTTTCTTCAAAATGATATAAACTTCAATGCTACCGTAAGTATTGTATAGTAACCTCGTATAACTAATGATTTACTTGAATAGTGATATTTCGTGTTTTACATTTTTAGGTCGATTATTTTGCTTCATTTTCTCGCGCAGATACAGAAAAATCTGCTGTTGGAAAGTTGCTACCAAAAATCATATCAAACAAACTTGCGCGTATTCTTAATTAGACAGGATCGGGTACGATCAAATTAGGCATTGAAGGCACCCCACTCTACGAAGCACTTCAGTGTAAGTTTCACTGTGATCGAACAAACGTACATATTGCTTCCTCATAAAGAAAGCTTTGTTTTCGTAAAAAAAAATTTTTTTGTTTTTCTGAATGTGTTCAGAATGTTTTAAAACGTCGAAAAATCATTTTTAGAAAAAATGTCCGTCTGTATGTATGTATGTGTGTATGTGTGTGCATATGTTGTCCGTATGTGCTCTAACTTCCGCAAATATTTAGATATCGGGCTTTTTTTTTAATTGATAGAGAATCATTCAACGAAGGTTGGTATTGAATTGGGCGATAATCTGTAAAAGGGTTCTTAAAAAAAATTTTTTTTTAAAGTGTGTTTTACGCTGTAACTTTTTCAATATTTGAGATAGCGATCTATATTTAATTTTATTGTATTTTCCAGTTTTTTCTACCCTTATTTCATATACAATTAATTAAAATTTGGTTAATTAATTCCGGAGTTATAGACGTTTGAAATTTCTGAGAATCTGTACATAAATAGAACCCTGTTAAATTATATAATATTTTTAAATCAATAAAGTAACGTGTTATTTAATCTCGATATTTGTATAATACGAATACTATTATACTATTATATAAAACCCGACTGTTTGTCTGTCCGTCCGTCCGTCCGTTTGTCCGCGAACTACTCATTCGTTAGTGGACCAAATTTTTATCAAAAGTATATGAAACAGGGGTAGAATTTTCCTGGAAGTGCTATGCTCTCTTATCCATCTTCTCCCTCTCTCTCTCTTTTTCTCTTTTTCTCTCTCTCTCCACCTCTCTTTCCCTCTCTCTCTCTCTCTCTCTCTCTCTCTCTCTCTCTCTCTCTCTCACTTTCAGATGAATTCCGCACCACGTTTTCCGTCGTCCACGATTGTACGGCGCGAGCGGCAACGCGGGCTCGCGCTGCGAGAGGGTTCGACTCGCGCCCGCTACGCGGCGCATCGTCGTATATTTTCGCATTATTAAGATTCAACATCGACCTTTATATCTAGGGCAGCGACATCATCCTTTGGTTTGTGTGATTGAACAACTCGAAAAAGAGATTGAATTTTGAATGTGAGAAGCCGATTAGCTTGAAACTTGGTTGAGCCGAACATATACTCATAAATGTCACCAAGTTTCAAGCTAATCGGCTTCTCACATTCAAAATTTAATCTTTTTTTCGAGTTTTTTTTCTTGAACGGTCGCTGTACAAAGATGCAAGCGAGCAAAAAAAACTAAATTTTAAAGAAGAATGAGAGTAATAGTAATCAAAATGAGAGTAAATAAAACTAAAGTAACGACAAGCGTTTTGAACATTCAAAGAAGTGTGAATGTGTTAAGAATTTATGAAATTTGACAAGTATTAGATAACTTACTTGAATGAAAAATACAACGCGATACAAAATTAGAAAAAATAATTTTAAAGTGTGCAAATTAGAAAGTTGTACATTACTCCCGTATACTTTGTATTAACCATAATTCATAAACTAACGTAAGCCGGATTTAGTCTATTGATGATAATTATAACTTCATTTAATTTAAATATTCTGGTTTGAAAGGTCTGTTCTAGGTACTAAACCAAAAATTTTCTTATTTAGAAGAAATGTGGCTATCGTCTAAACTAGAATAAACATTATACGTTTATTAGTTTTTTTCTTTTAATAAAATATTAACAAAATTTTGAGAAAAAACTAATATTTTTAATAAAAAAGCCACCATTTTGTGCAGAATGGAAACATTGGTTTAGTTCTAGGAGTTTAGTTCAATCTCATATATTTGCTTTATTTATTAAATTTACTACCTAAATTCTTTCATCTTAGTACTGGATTCCATTATTTAATCGATTTTTTTGTAAGAGAAAAATTTATTGATTATTTATTAAATCTATTGATTATATTATTAAAATATTGACACATACAATACAGACAGTAGAAAATGTTTACCATGCATAATTATTACATTATTGAAGTACGAAAGCCATTTTTTGCATTTTTCGAATTAATAAAGATCTCAAATAAAGAGCAATATTTTAATTGCAGCACGCGATACTTTTTCGAATTGGATCTCTTATTTTAATTAAAATTATAAAGTCTTTTCTGTTCACTTTTGCTTCCTCATAGAAAAAGCTTTGTTTTCGTAAAAAAAATTTTTTTTTGTTTTTCTGAATGTGTTCAGAATGTTCTAAAACGTCGAAAAATTGTAATTTTAAAAAATGTCTGTATGTATGTGTGTGTGTGTGTGTGTGTGTGTGTGTGTGTGTGTATGGGTGTGCCAAATTTACCAAAATTTCTATAACTCCAAAACTAATCAACCAAATCTAAACAAATTATATATGAAATAAGGGTAGAAAAAACTGAAGAATATAATAGAATTAATAAAAATTGCTAATAATCAAAGGGTTCTTTTTTAATAAAATTTTGAGTTTTTGCAGAAATGTTTGTTTATGCATTAACTTCCGCAAATTTGGAGATATCGATCTATTTCTAATTTTATTATATTTTTCAGTCTTTTCTACCCCAATTTTATATATAATTCTTTAAGATTTGGTTGATTAGATTCAGCTTTATATGCGGTTAAAGGTCCATAATTTTGATTGCTTCCTCTATGAGGAAGCCAAAATAAATAAATATAAATAACTATGGCTTAAAATAGAGGAAGCAATGCAGGTTTCTACTTGCTTACTTAAAAAATATGAGGAAGCAATGCACAAGTTTCTACTTGCCCCTGTATTGCACCCTGTATATACATACATCTGATTGGCAATAACCTCATTGAGTCGTTTTGGTGCTTCCAGGCGCTATTTTGAAAAATTTTCCGCAAAGCGATCTTCAAGCTGCCACAGGCAGTATGAAGATGGTTTCACACAAGTAGCCAAAGAAAAGTATAAGAGACCTAAATAATTAGATATTACCCCTTTCGGAGTAATAATCGGAAATGATACCTCAGAGATACGTCTGGCCGGGCATGCAGCCTTCGTGCATGTATTGGATTAGAACGAATGGCAATAATAGAACGGTGCATACTAACGATGTTTATAACCGAGGGTGTGCGCCACCATAACTCGTTATCCGCGTTTCATGCGTTTCTTTTGTGGAATTTTTCAAAGCGCGGCCGTATTTGCAAATACTTGCACGGTGTTAGAGTCACTGATCGACAACACCCAATCAGACTCGAGATTCTGTGCTTTTAACATTTTATTTCAAAATATACACTATGATTTCTTATAAGAAAATATACTATTCAGTTTATTAAGTAACTTCATTACTTTATAATTTATGTTCTTTTATAACTTTATAAGTTTTTATAACGTTTTTTAGTACCATCTGCTCTCGCTGAATTTCTGTCACATATTCCCTGATTTTAAACTATGCAGTAGAGCAGTCTAATATCTTTCAACAAATATCGTACTATATATAATACTAGCTGGTTACCCGGGCTTTGCCCCGGAGGACATATGTAATAAGACACGCAAATAATCTCTCTCTCTCCCCTTTCTGGAAAATTTCGTAACAGATTTCCAAAAAGATACCGGTTCTCAAAAAGATTGGTAACAAAAAACTATACAGTTTACAGCACTTCCCGGAAAATTCTCCCTCTGTTTTATATACAATTCTTTAAAATTCGATCAATTATTTCCCGAAAAACTCGTCAAACTTCTGATATCAGTTTTCCAAAAATCGGTAACGAAAAATTATATACTTTATAGCACTTCTCGGGAAATTTAACTCCTACTTTATGTACAATTCTTTGAGATTCGGTCATTTGAGACCGGTTTCTAAAAAGATCGATAACAAAAAATAGTACACTTTATAGCACACCCCGGGAAATTCTACCCCTACTTCATGTATAATTCTTTGAGATTCAATCATTTCCCCAAAAAATTTAAAAAACCGGCTTCCAAAAAAATCGGTAACAAAAACTGTACACATCATGGCAATTCCCGGAAAATTCTACCCCTACTTCATATACAATTTTTTGCGATTTGGTCAATTAATTCCAGAAAAATTGGAAAAATTTTTAATACCGGCTTCTAGAAAAATCGGTAACGAAAAATTATACACTTTATAGCACTCCCCGGGAAATTCAACTCCTACTTTATGTACAATTCTTTGAGATTTGGTCATTTGGAATCGGTTTCCAAAAAGATCGATAACAAAAAATAGTACATTTTATAGCACTCCCCGGGAAATTCTACCTTTACTTCATGTATAATTCTTTGAGATTCAATCAATTATTTTCCGAAAAATTGGAAAAATTAAAAAAACCGGTTTCCAAAAAGATCGGTAACAAAAACCGTACACATCATGACGCTCCCCGTAAAATTCTACCCCTACTTCATATACAATTCTTTGCGATTCGGTCAATTAATTCCTGAAAAATTGGAAAAACTTCTAATACCGGCTTCCAAATAGATCGGTAACAAAAAATTATACACTTTATAGCACTCCCCGGAAAATTCCATCCCTGTTTCATACCCAATTCTTTGAGATTCGGTGAATTAATTCCCGAAAAATTAAAAGAATTAGAAAAATCGGTTTCCAGAAATTCGGTAACGAAAAACTATACACGTCATAGCACTGCCCTGAAAATTCTACCCCTATTTCATATACTTTTGGTAAAAATTCAGTCCACTAACGAATGAGTAGTTCGCGGACAAACGAACGGACGGACAGACAAACAGTCGGGTTTTATATAATAGTATGATATAAGTTAAAAATTATAATATTATATTTTATGTCAAATATTATACAGTGTTGTATTATGGTACATTACAGTTACTCAAAATATAATAAATAATTTAAAAATAAACTAGTTTTTAATATATTCTTAAATATAAGTATCTTATTAATTATATATATTATTATATGTACGAAAAAAATCACGAGAAAAGTCAAGAAGACGTTGTTTTGACGTCATTATGACGTCACGAAATCGTCCTTGCCAGGAACCATAATGACGTCATCATTACTTATACAACTATGACTTTAAAAAAATGTCATTTTGACGTCATTTTGATTTATGTGTTCTCCTTGGGTACGTGAGGCGCGTATTGCCTGGAGAATTTGTCATTGTTTATCCACATCTACTGCGAGACTTGACCGATAGATAGAGGTTTATGGGACGAAGTTATGCAAAACGAGATACTCGCGAATTTTGGATCTGTTCAAGTAAATGCCTTTAAATATCTCTTAAATGTTCCTGGCGTTCGAATTATTTTAGCGCGATTCTAAGATAGTGTATATGTGTACTTTGCAGAACATTGAACGTATTCTCCATGATTTGAAAGCGCTTTATACGACTGTATGTGGTGTGGGAGATATCGCAGAAAGTGATTCTCGAAATGGCTGCTGATCGAGGAGCTTTCATCGATCAATCGCAATCCCTGAATGTTCATATAGGAGGTCCGACGAGACTGATTATATTATATTATAACCAGTAATAATAACCTTTATTATATTAGAATTGTTATTTACTCCATACTTACCAAATCACGTTTTATTTAATATGTATAATCTAGATTAATATTTGTTATTCGAGTACCAGTAAAATTTAATAAATTTTTGATTGCTTCCGTTTTATAAAAAAAATTGCATCTTCGGTAAAATTTTTTTTCTAATATTTCTACGATTTTTTGTTACTAAGTTATCGTAAATTGAAAAAAATAAAAAATAAGAATTTTTACTTTGATTGCTCATAACTCTCTTAAAATTGCAATTCAAAAAATAGATTCTTAAAGCTGAAACTTTACTTTATTAAGCGGTATAATTGCCAAATTTGTTTAAATAACATGTAAACATAATACAAATAATGTAAAAATTAGCGATTTTTTTTTATTTTGATTTTTTCAATCTACGATAACTCAGTAACAAAAAATCGTAGAAATATTAAAAAAAAATTTTACCGAAGATGCAATTACTTTTTATAAAACGGAAGCAATCGAAAACTTATTAAATTTTACTGGTACTCGAATAACAAATATTAATCTAGATTATATATATTTTAAATAAAACGTGATTTGGTAAGTATGCAGTGAATAACAATGATGGTTTTATTAAATGTTTATTTAGCAATTATTCACGTATATTTTACAAATTCAATTTGTATGTGTGTTCATATGTGTATGGTTAGAGGTATGAATATATAATGATATAATACTGGTTATTATTACTGGTTGTAATATAATACTGGTTATAATATAATAATACTGGTTATAATATAATACTGGTTACAATATAATTTTCAATAAAAGTAAAAAAATGCGCCAAGTACACACATAGTAATACATATGTATTTAAAAAATAGTGGTAGTATTATACTTCGAAATAACACCCTGTACATACTGTTTATAAAATGCGTAGGACTACAAAAAGGCATATCTGTACATGCGTAACGTAATACATCTGTTCATAGCAGTTCAATAGCAGTTATACAGATTAAACCACTGAAAGTCAATAACGCGATATCGTTTTCAAGAACTTACGTGCCTCGCGGTGACCTCATTGCACACGTGCAAAACTGCACATTGTAGATTTTTTGGAAGGCGCAATAGTATGGATGCTGAGATCACAATAAAATTAGATATGAAAAAAAAGCAAACAATGTAACAATAGTGAGATGTAGAAGGATGAATTTGATGGTACGCTCAGTAGTCGAGAACTGAAAGTAAGAGTCGGTTGGTGTGCTTGATCGTGTTCGGTCGTGTTTGTCTTGACAAAAAATTTTTTTAAGCGTTGCGACTGTTGCTGTCTACACTGTGATTTCCAACATTAATACCGTGTATTGGTGCCTTTTGAGGCCTGCAACGTTCTTTTTCGATGCTCTTTGCGGCTTATACGAAAATTGGTTCGTTCTGGCCATCTTAATGCTACTGTATATCAAGGCCCACCAAATTTAACATGATATGAACTACGAATACGAAGAACTTTGCAAACCGGTGTTCAATCCTAAAATCAGGAAACCGATCGTAAAAATCAGCGAACCGCTCGTGAGGAATTGTTGCAGATCGGATTTGTGAAGAGTCGACGTAACGAGATACCTGATCCGTCGCGAAATCGGAATCGCCGATCGCCAATCGAACCGGATGTTTCTCTATTACCAAATATATTGGAAAAGAATAGGGGACGGTCGAAAAGACGGTGGAGAATATAACGTCTAATTGATTTAGACGCGTTAGTGCAATACCGCGGTTTTATCATTAAAATAAAATGGATCTCGAAGAATTGTTTGAAGGAGAAGAAAGAATGGAAGTAGAAGCAAACGATGAAGAAATGGAAGTGAATGAAGAAGAAAAAATGTCTGATGAAGATGCAATATTGTCAGACGATTCGTGTTATGATAGTGAAATGTCTGATACGGAAGAAATTTTCAGAGTGTTGAATCATGCAAAAGTAAATGCGTTAAATCCTCTGACAAAGATGTGCTGCACATACTGTTATTTCACTCCAGGACAGGTGAAGTTTTGTGCGTCAGGCATTGTGAGAATCAGTGAGAATCATTATTCTCGATGTTATACGTTTATCGCAGACACGACACATGTTCGTATATTCTCATGGATGGTCTTTTCTGTTCATCTTGTGGAGACCCATTATATCTTATTTCACCGTGTAATCTGTGTCCTATGTGTGTTTTTGTGTAAATTTTAACTGTGTAAATATCCTGCAGTATTTTAGTGTATACATATTATTGTTTAAAATTAAGAGACTATGGCCTGTATTCTGAAGGTGACTGACTTAAGAGACGGAGGTTTCTGGTTCAAATCCAGCGGTGGTAGGCAAATTTTCTAAGTACAATAAAAATTTATTTAATTAAGCTTGCATGTAATAGCGTGAAGAGTTAATGGAGAAACGCGAACGCGATACCCCCCTCCCTCCTCCGCGGACCGACGCTGCCGTTGCACGCGGACCCTTCCCGATACGATAATTCCTCCGCATAAACGAAAGATTTTATAGTAACTACGATGATATCGTTCGTATAAGTTACTACAGAAGTAATACTCACGTAAACGTAAACAATTATAATTCCTGTCACATATAATCATTCTTTTTGTTACAGTGGATATGGGTAGACAACGTGCCCGCACTTGAAATAGAACTAAATAATATGGTGAGGATTCGCATCACTCGCAATCCGGTACGTATGAATATTTTTATAGATTTCACATTTTTAAAATTTTTGTTTATCCTGTTTTCAGCACCATATATACATGCACGAGATAAAATAGCATGAGGATTCGTAAACTTGGCGCGCCAGCGTTGGATAAGTTGGTTTAGGACAATTGACCAGGAAAACAACGCTGAAATCTGGGAAAATTCCGCGGACATCGATATTTTTGGATTACGTCGTTTATTCGATATGGAGGACTTTGAAGAAGAACAAGAACACTGGTAAGTTACTCGTTTTCTAATACAAAATATATTGAATAAACATTGCTTTATATTAATCATCTTGTTACATTTGTGTGTTTCAGGTAAAGAAGTTGCCTTGAACTCCCATTATTTTCTTACTTCCTCAGTTAAGGTTGCGCTTTTAAAAAAACACTATATCAATTTTGTAACTTATCTATAAGCAATATATATTTGTATGGATTCTAAGAATAAGACAAGGCGAGCGTTGTGTGCATGTATGTGTGGGTGTGTGTATAGGCAGAGTAATTAGGTGGCAGAAAGCGAGTAAATGTAAAATAATTTTGTAAAAAGTTGGCGTCCCTAAAAACGCCCTTTCAACCCCATCAGGGGAATAAAGTGCATAGTAATCTAACCTATTTATATGAATTCATGTTGACACAAAATTCATGCCACATGACAAATAAATAAGTATATAATATGGTAAAAAGTTTTAATGATTTTTCCTTTTCATTTACCATTCATCCCATTTCCTGTCATTAGAATTAAGCTGTCTTCGTTTATCGTTTACTTAAATGTAATATTAAAAATTAAATATCGCGAAGATCAAAACAATTAAATATCGTTGGTGAAGAAAAGACGCGCGCGAACGGGGCCGCGTGTGAGAACGCGCGACGTTGACCACAGCTCTATTCATTTTAATTTCTCGCGGTATTTCCACAAAACACCTCGCATGCATTGTACTTGTTTATGTGAACAGTCAAATTAAGTATACGTGACAACGCTTACTCGCTATTACGTTCCTGGAATTCCTCCAGCGATGCTAGTATAGGCTAGATAACGCGCAACACGTACCATTTTTGCAGATTGAACGTACAAAAGAGTTCACAGTTTCTCGTAGCGATACTTTTATTTGCGCGTTTGTCACCCGCAAAAAATTCATCGTTAAACATAGGGTTTATCCATACATTGTCATATCGTTGCATGACGTTCCGTATGCAGCCACGATCGAGTACAACGTCTTCCGCATCTTTGAGAAATTGACGGGGTTCGATGTGTTTAAAATTTATTACCGCACCAGTCAGTATATGATGTCAGTATATGACTTTCAAGTATCTATCTCGCGCCATCTGAGTTCTGCTTCACTCACACTGTATGCGGGACCCACGTGTACAAACCCTAATAGCACCAATATCCTATATATATCCATATAATGTTCATGGGCGATTCGAACATGAAATGGACATTCATAGGATATTGTGTGCTGTCTGGGAAACGTTGACGTACCGAATCTTTCAGGCCTTCGAGACGTGCGATACAAGCGATCAATGACTCTTTGAGACCGATCGATAATCGTGGCCGTTTAATTCGGCTTTGTTCTTCCAACGATTCGATAAACTCGTCACATCGTTGCTTCCGAGCGGTAAATTCTTCCCACTGTAACATCTTCAAACCTTTCGCTATCGTAACAAGAATCATCCGAAGGAACTGCATCTTCATCAGACATTTCTTCTTCTTCATTAACTTCAACTTTAATTTCTTCATTGATTTCAATTTTCTTTAGGAGGTGCGATTTCCATTTTACTTTACATAAAATTTGATGTACCAATTTCCGGATCTCGACTATTATTAAGTGAAGTCATCGTGACATTGTCCTTGATATCATATCATTGACTTGTACAAATTTAGTGCACGTGTTCTTGATGATGTCATTTTGTGACATGTTGCGGCATGTTCTTGAAAACAATATCACGTCATTGGCTTATGCAAAAATTAAATTGTATTTAACTTCGTCCCTACCAACACCATGCTTACAGCAGCCGTATATCGGCGCGCTATTTGAAAATACAACAATTGCAATTTTGTGAACGTTCGATGAAATCATTAATTATCGTGACGCTTCGCAATATGTCTTTGAAAAAAGTATCACGCCATTGACTTGTGTGGATTTAATCTATATGATCGCAGCAGCCATACATCGACGCTATGCAAGATTTGCATTTTTGCATGTGTTTGATGAAGTCAGTGCATAAGTATAAAAATGCTTAAACATCTCTTGTCGTAAAGATGATGAATCTGTATTTTGGCGAGTGGACCATTCTTCAGCTGCATCTCGCACGCGAACGCGGTTTTAAGTGTAACAAGGACTTGTGTCGTTTAAGTTTAAATTTTTTTGAAAAAATACGGTAAGAAAAAAATATTTTATTTTTAAGATTTAAAAACAGTGTTAAAATTTAATTACATAAAATTCTTCTATTTATAGAAATAAAACCGCCAATACAACTCATAATTATTAGGTTGTTGGACGGGGTTCAGCCTCGGATGTATCCCAAAACATATGATAATCTTATACATAGTTTCTGCATCATCGGGCTCGAGCCCTGCTACGTGGGACGGAGATCTTCACGTATACGCTTATGTCAGGGGTGCTATGCGGTGTTTCATCTTCAGTTGCGTGGATATGAAAGAAAAGTGCAATGGCATGGCATTTCATCGCGGTTGCATGGGTTCCCAATCCATGTTAAAACAATGTGCTTCAAGTGCGGAAAAATAATCATGCGTATAAGGACTGCAGATGAGTGCCGCGAATGTATTGAAGCGTATTTAAACAATGAAAGAGAGTTTGCGAGATTCAATAGATGTCGTAAAATCTATGAGATAGAGCTTCATGAATGAGATTAGTATGTGATGATGAGAGTGAACAGCTCTGTATTGCGTGTGATTTATTGTAGTAGTATAATGCTAGTTGAGAGGGAAAATGTGTGAGTAAGTAAGAGGAGAATATGGATGAGTTTTATATATATATATATATATATATATATATATATTGTAAGAAATGACTATTGCATATTGTATTATTGACGTTCTGTATATGTTGTTGGATATACTATGCTTGTCATACTCGTGTGTGTGTTGCGTCGATGCATTGGCGGCGTGCGCAAAGAGCGAAAGAATTACGCTTAAATTTAAACGTTTTTGTCTTATGTCGAGTTTATTGTGTGCAATCGGCAGATAGTTCTGTACTGCTAATGAACTACTACAATAAACTATTCTAAAGAACCTTTAGTGAAAATTTATACTATGTTTGACTGACTTTCTGTCTCTGTTCTCGCAACATTCCCATATTACTGTATGACTTCGAATAATTAATGCGGAACTCGAACTTTATGCTTATAACGTACGTAGGAGCTGTCAGATAAATTTATCATTTTCTTCTATGTTATTTAAATCGCAAATATAACAGGTATGTTACTTCCTAAAAGATTATAATAAAAATAATGTTTAAAATATAATTAATATTTAAAATATAAATTGTATTAAATATAGATACTTATTCAATAGCAGTTATACAAATCAAATCATCGAAACAGTTTCGCACGTGTTCGATAAAATCATCGCGAGACATGTCGCGACATGTTCTTCAAAACAATAACGCTCCATTGACTTATGCGAAATTGCAAAATTTGCAGTTTTGCACGTGCTCGATGAAATCATCGCAAGACACGTATGCTTTTGAAAAGAAATCATATTTGATGCCCGATGAGGTGATCTCATCACGAATGTTCTTAACAAAGATATCACATTTAACGTATATGTGGATTGTGGTGGTGGTCACCATGCAGCAGCCGTACATTGGCGCTATTTTTGCAAGATTTGCAGTTTTGGGTATGTATAAATGGTCTACGAGGATTCTAGAGCGCAGTCGAGAGTTCGATACGGTTCGTGTACGTCGCAAACAGCCTCCAGATACGATGAACACTCACGGTGCGAACTACTACGTTCCGATTCAGGATGAAACGTGCGAGAAACAGCACAATGAGTAAGTACTGCTAATTTTCGTATATACTTGTGAAAAAAAAACTTTTTTTTAACGTCATTGTATTTTTTACAGTTTTGATAAACCCCGCTACACGCCACGTATTTTGGGAAGAAGATTTGCCTTGACATCGACAGCATATAAATTTTTGGATGTTGGAATCAACGCGGGACCTATGTCCTCTGTGGATATACATATTGGTGATAACCGAGGCAATCGAATAATTCTGTCACATGCAACGTGGGTGACATTCATCGAAAAACGTGCAGATATACAGCGACTCGTGCAGTCATCGGCACCATCATCGCTAACGTTTCGAGATCTGGAGCTCGTTAAAATACATGTCGCAGATATTGTAAAATTGACGTCGTGCGGCACCAACTTGTACATGAAACCGTCAACCGTACTCTTCCTGTTCGAACTAGAACATTGCGTCAAAAATGTGTATTTTCAACTATGTCAAAATGTTCATGGCGTAAGTGAAAAATTTAAACAGTTTGTAACAATTTTACGGCGAAAATGTATTATTGACAAATGTAACGCAGTTACAATCTTGCGTGAAGTTTATGATAAAAATTCAATTATTGATTGTGAACTGTTGGCGTATGCTGCTGATTGTGTATAATGCGCTACATGATAAATAAATACATATAATATGGTTAAAAAATTTTCTTTTCATTTACCGTTCCCTGTCGTTTATCGTTTACTTAAATATAATATTAAAATTAAATATCGCGAAGATCTAAACGATTAAATATTGTTGGCGAAAAAAATATATGCGATCGTGAGCGATAACGCGAACGGGGGCCGGGGGCCGGGAGGGACCGCGAGAACAAGAAGACGCGCGCGACCGGGGGACGGGGGCGAAGAAGAGATAACGCGAGCGGGAGCGTGTGACGTCACGCGGACCGGCGCGGCCGTTGCACGCGGACCCTTCCCGCGGCGAAAACGCGGTCGCCCCGCGGCGCCTGAAAACGCGGACCCCCTCGCCCCGCGGCGCCGTAAAACGCGGTTCTTCCCCCCCCCTCCCGCGGCGCTCGAAAAACGCGGTTCCCCCCCTCCCCGCGGCGCTCGAAAAACGCGGTTCCCCCCTTCCCCTCCCGCGGCGCTCGAAAAACGCGGACCCCCTCGCCCCGCGGCGTCGGAAAACGCGGTTCCCCTCGCTTGCGGTCTTCCCCCCCGCCCGCGATTTCCCCCGCCCGCGGTCACCCCCGGTGTTCCCCCGCCCGCGGTCCGCCCCCGCCTTCACCCCCCACAGATCCCCGAGATAGAATCGGCCTAGCTTACCTACTAATTATGTTTTTTTTTTTTAAGTTGATCCAGAAACAGGCTACCTAGTTATTGATAGCAATGGAGAACGCGAAAAAATGGCAGAAGATATTGTATTAATGAGTGCATTAATAAAGTAAATGAGCCTTGTGGCAATTCAACAAAACAAAAAAATTTTCGGTTTTGGAAAAATCTAGATGTAAAAAAATTTCAAACAGGAGAAGTAGAAAATATCGTCTGGACGACTGAAAGTATCGCACATCTAATTCAAATAGTAAAAAATAATGAAATTATATGAAATTACTGCATTTCTATGAAAGAAAGGTCAAAATTTAAAATAAGTATTGCATGGGACTTTATCGTGGAAGACTTGAAAGGTAAAACCTAAAAATTTATTAAAAATTAAACAATTTTCTAAACTAAACTGAAATGTGCTCTCACAATATACAAACTCGCCTTCAATCTTTAATAATTTTAAATATTTTAGATACATTTCCCGATATCTCTTCTTTCTTTAATCCAATTGTGGATCAATCCGAATGGAAAAGTTTGGTCAGTAGGTAAGCTAAGAGAGTTCTAACTAGGGGATCTGAGGGGGGGTGAGGGGCGGGGGGAAACCGTGGGCGGGGGGACCGCGGGGGACCGGGCGGGATGGGACCGCGGGTCG